>QNTS01002874.1:46264-111717 GCA_003317085.1 Hucho hucho | reverse complement strand
CGCACCAGAGTCCCAGTGCGCATAGAGAGTCCAATACGGCCCGTTCCTGCTCCCCGCACCAGAGTCCCAGTGCGCATAGAGAGTCCTAAACGGCCCGTTCCTGCTCCCCGCACCAGAGTTCCTGTGCGCATCGCGAGTTCAGCTCAGCCTGTTCCTGCTCCCCTCACCAGGTCCCCTGTGCGCATCGCGAGTCCAGCACAGCCTGCACCTACTCCCCTCACCAGGTCTCCTGTGCGCATCGTGTGTCCAGCACAGCCTGCACCTACTCCCCGCACCAGGTCCCCTGTGCGCTTCGTGAATCTAGCACGAACTGTGCCGGCTGCTAGCCCAGGGCCTCCGGTGCGTGACCTCGGCCCAGCACGGCCGGCACCTTGGACAAAAGAGACCCACCCGAAAACCCCCCCATGGACGTTTGACGCGGTCGGAGTCCGCGCCTTTGGGGGGGGGTACTGTCACGTCCAGGCCTGAGTTGATAGGCTGGCATGTTTAGTTTTGGTGTAGGGTTTTTTCTGTTCTAGGTTGTGTATTTCTATGTTGGGGAAATGGTTCCCAATTAGAGGCAGCTGTTTGTCGTTACCTCTAATTGGGAACCATATATATGTTTGTAGTTTTCACTAGGGTTTTGTGGGTTATTGTTTATGCATAGCGTAAGTGTTTCGTCTATGTTATATGTTACGGTCTTCGTTTTGTTCTCTTGTTTATTATTTTCCCAGTTACGTGTGTAAAATAAAGCATGTATGCTGGATACCTCGCTGCGCCTTGGTCCGTCCCTCTAGAAGATCGTGACAATCACTGCCCTATTTTTTTGTTGCATAGCTCAGTATTTGTATGATTTATTTTATACAGTCTTTTTTCTCATCTTCATCAAGGGTGCCAAATATTTTGGAACTGACTGTATGTGTGCATGATATCCTTTGGGTTATGTCTTCTGAGTAGCCCTCCTTGCCCTTGGTGATGACCACACGCCCACAGGTTGTATTTAGTACTCCTGTCAGTTTATTGGTATAAAGTCATGTGGGTGGGATACGGTGTGTGTAGGGGAGGTGTGTGTGTTGTGTGTGCGTGTGGGATTGAAGGACGTTGTGTGTGTGTGTGTGTCTGTGTGTGACAGGGGGTGGGAGTGAAGATGATGAATTAAAGACTGGGGGAAAATGGAGATTGACTTTGATTCAAGAATGATTGAATTGGTATTAAACAAACCACTTATTTCAGTTTGAGGTGTATTTTGGTATTTGGTATTTTATTAGGATCCCATTAGCTGTTGCAAAAGCAGCAGCTTCTCTTCCTGGGGTCCACACAAAACATGGAACATAATACCGAATGGCATAATAGAGAACATCAATAGACAAGAACAGCTCAAGGACATCACTACATACACTTTTTAAAAGGCACACGTAGCCTACATATCGACGCATACACACAAACTATCTAGGTCAAATAGGGGAGAGGCCTTGTGTCGTGAGGTGTTGCTTTATCTGTTTTGTGAAACCAGGTTTGCTGTTTATTTGAGCAATATAAGATGGAAGGAAGTTCCATGCAATAAGGGCATTATATAATACTGTACGCTTTCTTGAATTTGCTCTGGATTTGGGGACTGTGAAAAGACCCCTGGTGGCATGTCTGGTGGGATAAGTATGTGTGTGTCTGAGCTGTGTGTAAGTTGACTATGCAAACAATTTGTGATTTTCAACACTGCCAAAAATCAGGAAAATGACCCTAAGCATATTGCTAAAGCAACACTTGAGTGGTTTAAAACCTCTTACAGCTAGGGGGCAGAATTCCTAGTTTCCGCCTGTCTGACGTGCCCAAAGTAAACGGGCTGTCACTCAGGCCCAGAAGCTAGGATATGCATATAATTTAGTAGCTTTGGATAGACAAGACTGAATTTTCCAAAACCGTTAACATTATGTCTGTGGCTATAACAGAACTGATTTGGCAGGCAGAAACCCGAAGGAAATCCGACCAGAAAAAAAAAAGATTTCTGCTCCCATGCTCTTATTTTGAAAAGCTATTGAAAAGCATTGAATCCATCCACCATTTTCCTATTCCTATGGCTTCCCCTATATGGTAACAGTCTACTATTGATGGCTTTGGGCTTGTATTTTGAAAAATGAATACGTTTTTTCACATGAAGGAAAGAGTGACCCGGAAGAAAAACAGTGTTTGGGCGAGTTCTGGGGAGAGCACTCGCGAGGGAATTTGCCTTGTCTATTGAACATAGTTGTTTCCGCATGAAGTTTTATAGTTTTTTTTAACATTTTAGACAACCTAAGGATTATATAGAATCTTTGTTAGACAAAAATAGCCGAAGTTTACCGGGAGCAATTTTGACTTTTCTGTCGTCGTTTTGACGGAGGTGTTTCCTGTGGATTTCTGAATTCAATGGCGCCGTCTAAACAGCGTTTTTCGGATATAGATATGTACTTTATCGAACAAAATGTACAGCGGTTTTGTAGCTGGGATCCTCCTGGTTGGAAACATCAGAAGATCTTAAAAAGTAAGTGAGTTTTTATATCTTTAATTTGGGATTTGTGTCGCCAGTGCTGGTTGAAAAAGCTATTTTTGTGAGGTGCTGATCTCAGATAATCAAATGTTTTGCTTTTGCCGTAAAGCCTTTTTGAAATCTGACAACAGATTTAGATTACCAAGACTCTAAGCTTTGTAACCATGTGCAAGACTTGTATTTCCATGAATGTTAAATATTACGAATTCTTATTTTGAATTTGGCGCGCTTTGTTTTTATCGAAAATGATCCCGCTCACGGGATCCGTGCGGCAAGAAGTGAAGGGCCTAGTCAAAATGTCTTGGAAGGGCCTAGTCAAAGCACATACCTCAATCCAATTGAGAATCTGTGGTATGACTTAAAGATTGCTGTACACCAGCAGGAACCCATCCAACTTGAAGGAGCTGGAGCAGTTTTACCTTGAAGAATGGGCAAAAATCCCAGTGGCTAGATGTGCCAAGCTTATAGAGACATATCCTAAGAGACTTGCAGCTGTCATTTCTGCAAAAGGTGGCTCTACAAAATATTAACTTTGGGGGGGAGGCAGAGGTTTAAAAGCCATAGCACAAAAGGTTTTTCAACAACAGGCTATGGTCAATAATATCAAAGGCTGCACTGAAATTTAACAGTACAGCTCCCACAGTCTTCTTATTATCAATTTCTTTCAACCAATCATCAGTAATTTGCGTCAGTGTAGTACATGTTGAGTGCCCTTCTCTATAAGCATGCTGAAAGTCTGTTAATTTGTTTACAGAGAAATAACATTGTATTTGGTCAAACACAATTTTTTCTAACAGTTTGCTAAGAGCTGGGAGCAAGCTTATAGGTCCAGTGTTAGAACCACTTAGGACACTTTACCACTCTTGGATAGCGGAATTACTTTTGCTTCCCTCCAGGCCTGAGGACAAAGACTTTCTTCTAGGCTCAGATAAAAAATACGACAGATAGGAGTAGCTATAGAGTCAGCTACCATCCTCAGTAGCTTTCCATCTAAGTTGTCAATGCCAGGTTTGTCATTATTGATCGATAGCAATAATTTTTCCACCTCACCCACACGAACTTTACAAAATTCAGACTTGCAATGCTTTTCTTTCATTATTTGTTTTTTTATGCATGAATATAATTGCTCACTGTTCGTTGTTGGCATTTCCTGCCTAAGTGTGCCCACTTTGCCAATGAAATAATCATAAAAATAATTGGCAACATCAAATGGTTTTGTGATGAATTAGCCATCTGATTTGATGAAAGATGGAGTTGAATTTGTCTTTCTGCCCATAATGTCATTTAAAGTACTCCATTTTTTTTCCATCATTCTTTCTATCATTGATCTTGGCTTCATAATAAAGTAAATTTTTCTCTTTGTTGAATTTAGTCACATAATTTCTCAATTTGCAGTAAGTAAGCCAGTCAGATGTGCAGCCAGACTTATTAGCCAATCCTTTTGCCCCATCTCTTTCAACCATACAGTTTTTCAATTCCTCATTAATCCATGGAGCCTTAACAGTTCTAACAGTCCGTTTCTTAGCAGGTGCATGTTTATCAATAATTGGAAGAAGCAATTTCATAAATTCATCAAGTGCAGCGTCTGGATGCTCCTCAATAATCACATCATACCAACAAATATTTTTAACATCATCCACACGAGAGTCACAGCAAAATCTTATACACTATTTTAGGCCCAGCTGTTGGAACTTTGGCTTTCCTGGATATAGCCACTATATTGTGATCACTGCATCCAATGGGTACGGTATACAGCTTTAGAACAAAGTTCTACAGCATTAGTAAAAATGTGATCGATACATGTGGATGATCTTGTTGCTGTAGTGTTTGTAAACACCCTGGTAGGTTGATTAATAACCTAACCTTTATTTTACTTCTGCTGTTATTTGTTGCTTGCAGTTGCTTACATCAGTTGATCAGTTTGTTTATCTGTTTTGAAAATGGGCCTCCAGAATATACTCACCTCGATCTCTGTTTACACTCCAAACCCCCCAACTTTCTATCAAGGCACAAGGTGAGACCCAGATGCAGACACAGGAGGCAGATGGTTGGAGTCTTACAATGTTTAATGATCCAAAGGGGTAGGCAAGAGGTCAAAACCAGATCAGAGTCCAGGAGGTACAGGCAGAATGGTCAGGCAGGCGGGCACAGAGTCCAGAAACAGGCAAGGGTCAAATCCGGGAGGACTAGAAAAAGGAGAATAGCAAAAGGAGTACGGGAAAAACATCACAGGAACAGGTGACTACCTTGGCAGAAGGTAGTTTGGGGAGAGGGATGAAATGGGCGGCCTTGGAGAACTGATCTCCTACCGTCAGAATGACAGTGTTGCCATCAGACGGAGGGAGCCCAGTGACAAAGTCCAGAGATATGAGACCAGGGACGATGAGGGACCGGTAGTGACTGAAGGAGGCCAGAGGGAGCTTGCTCTGGAGTCTTGTTGTGAGCACACACTGTGCATGCGGCGACGAAGGCAGAGACGTCAGGAACCATTGTGGGCAACCAGAAATGTTGTCAGAGGACGGCTAGTGTACGACAGGACCCTGGATGACAGGTCAGCCTGGAGGAATGAGCCCATTCCAGGACCCGGGACCGGACTGGATTAGGGACAGCCGGTTAGCCGGGCCCCCTTCAGGTCCAGGCTGGGAGCGTTGTGCCTCGCGGTTCTCAATACCCCAATCCACAGTGGCAGCAAGGCATGAGGTAGGGAGAATGGTTTCAGAGGTCGAGAGTGTGGCAGAGGAACTGTATGGGCGGGAGAGGGCATCAGGCTTCACATTCTTTGACCCTGGGCGGTGGGAGATGGTGAAGTTAAATCTGGTGAACCAGAGGGCCCACCGGGCCTGCCTGGAGTTGAGGCACTTGGCTGATATTCCTGGTTTTTATGGTCGGTCCAGACCAGAAATGGCTATTCTGCTACTTCCAGCCTGTCCCTCCACTCTTCCAACGCCATCTTCACTGCCAGGAGTTCTCGGTTGCCAACATCGTAGTTCCTTTCAGCAGGATTGAGACGATGGGACAGGAAGGCACAGGGATGAAGCTTCTGGTCCTGGGCAGATCGCTGGGACAGGATTGCCCCCACTCCAACATCCGAAGCACCACAAATTGACGCGAGGGGTCCGGATGGATGAGGATGGGTGCTGTTGTGAACCGATGCTTCAGGTCCACAAAGGCTTTGTCGACAGCTGGAGACCATTTGAACGGTACCTTGGGAGAGGTGAGTGTCGAGAGGGGTGCTGCCAGGGTGCTGTAATCCCGAATGAAACGTGTAAAAGCACAATGGTTAGGCACTTGGCTATACGGAGATGCAGACCCAGATGCAGACACAGGAGGCAGATGGTTGGAGTCTTACAATGTTTATTAATCCAAAAGGAGTAGGCAAGAGAATGGTAGTGGACAGGCGAAAGGTCAAAACCAGATCAGAGTCCAGGAGGTACAGAGTGGCAGACAGGCTTGTGGTCAAGGCAGGCAGACTGATCAGGCAGGCGGGTTCAGAGTCCAGAAAAAGGCAAGGGTCAAAACCGGGAGGACTAGAAGAAGGAGAATAGCGAAAGGAGTACGGGAAAAACACGCTGGTTGACTTGACTAAACATACAAGACGAACTGGCACAGAGAGACAGGAAACACATAAATACACTGGGGAAAATAAGCGACACGTGGAGGGGGTGGAGACAATCAAATCAAATCAAATCAAATCATGAAGGAGGCCAGAGGGATCACACGAACAGGTGAAAAGGATCAGTGCGTGACACTTTCTGAGATCTCTTTGACACTGTGTCAAAATCACTTATTTTCAATAAACTTATTGGCCCATATTACAGTGACAGTGAGGGAGAAAACACACTTTTCACGGTTTGCATACGTCCCTTCCCTGAGCTTGCACTGATGGTGATCTGCCACTTTATTTACACCTCTCCCAATCCCTCTCTTGTTTCTCCCTGTCCCTGCCTTTTGAATCCCCCTCTTCTCTTCCATCGCAGACAGAAGTCAGAGTGTGTATCTCAGTATCTTGGCCAGGGACAAGGCTGACATTTACCTTTGCAAATAGGATCAGCTGGGTATCAGTGCCAGAGCTGCCATCCTTCCAAAATGGTCAACATGATGGATTCTGCCACTTGCTGAACCTTACCTCTTAACTCTTACCTCTTAACTAAAGTCCAACACCCTCGTTCTGTGGCCGGCTCCACTTTCATATGTTGCTAACCTAACCCGCCCTGCATTTCTTTCTTGTTTATTAGTAAGATAAAGTCTCCATCTGAAGGAGAGCGATAGTTAAAGGGGCGGCCATTTAGAAGCCATTAATGTTTATGGTCATTTGAAGCTGCCAGCCAGCAGTATTGGTTTCCTCATCATCTGTTAGAAATAGGGGATTATCAAAGCAGCTTCCTCTTTCAGTGGAATGTCGATTTGGACTGGAGTTGGTCTATGCTGGAGTTGGTCTATGCTGGAGTTGGTCTATGCTGGGGTTGGACTATACTGAAATTGGACTATACTTTGTTGATACAGGAGATAATAATAATACTATATACACTGTCGCAGTGGTGCAGCGTGGGTCTGTGCTAAAACTTTCTATCAGATACTAAACCTGGGCGATTCTGCCTCATGTACTGTAGATTACACCCTCAAAGGTGTAATCTACATTATTGATATTACTTTTACAGAGCGTCAATTCCAGTATGTCTAACCTGTAGTGTTATGCTACACGCCTGGGAGTAATTATCTACCTTTCCCATGACATTAACAACCAAACACAATGAAAACGCCTGGAGAATGCTATTTCATTAGCATTTTCAAGCGCTCTCAGCTGCAATTCCTTCTCACATATATACCACAGACATATTTTCAGTGCCAGTTTTATTTGGACTTGGGGAACCTTTGATGCCCTTGAGGTTTAGAACATACAGTATTTGTTTAATGTGGCCCAGAGATTGGCTCTTTAGGACAACATTAGTGATGTACTAATTGGAGTGTGAAATTATCGGGAGTCGTCATTGCACAAAATGTTATTGCACAAATAGTGCAGAGGGAGGATCAAAGATGTATAGAACAAAAGTGCTGCATTCACCAGAATAAACTGATGTAATTTCCCATCCACCTACCCCCAGCTCTAGTCATACCCCCTGTCCACTCCCCCACATATTCCCCTAATGATCGTGACTTGCCCAGGAGCCTATAAATCGGGAACAGTAGTGAAACTAAGTGTCTCATCATTATGCGGTCTCCACCTATCCTCTCTCAGAGAAAATCTACCATGAGTCCTGAGGAGTAGTGGCGCAATCTTGTTTCCATGAGCTTTTTATATAAAAAAATCATACATTTCGTCCTCGTGCCATTTTGTTGTCTTTTGCGTAATGTGGTAATTTGAATTACTCTACCCTGAAGTCGACAGGGCCCATTTTGAGTTGTGGTATAATGCTGTTGCTGTTAGTTCATTCCCTGTGTGTTAGGAAGTCCTATTGGAGGTCCATGGCAAGATGGTTGTCACGTAAACAACTGCATGTGCATTCATAACATGCATGTTGGGGTTTTAATATCTTGATGGTGCCATCACAGAGACATAAACCAATATGTCTATATATTAAAAAGATATAGTCCCAAGCTTATTGTAAAGCTGAACTCATATGGTGAAACAGTGCCACTGTTCACCCAGAACATTTGTTATTGCTTTTGTTTTGTTGAAGTAACGGAGAGGAGCATCCAGCATTGCTGTTAAAAGAAATCACAGTACATACTCTGCTGTTCTATCGCGCGTGCAATGATGTCAGAGAAAACAAAACAGTATTTGTTGTTTGAAGTAACTTCTTTGTTGTTGTAATATTGCAAACGGACGTCGCAGTTTCACCATTAAGGATTCCAGCTTTAAATACTATTGTTTAGTAGTAATCTACCATACAAAATACAATATAGCAACATCACCCTTTCAATATGGCATATTCCATGTACACTTATGTTTGGTATTGTATTGAGTATGAAACAAACATTGTAGATAATGTTGCCAATATGTCATGTTACAGCCAACTTTGTTGTATATTAGTTTGCATGATGCAGGTCATTGTTGGAAGGAAATGTCCTCTAAACCCAACAGGATATGACATGTTGTTCAACTGTACGGTACACTTACTTAGAGAGCAAGGTGACCTGGAAGTATAAGAATAGTGATTTTAAGTAACAGCAGGGAACATTTTGGATGGGGAGCAAATTAAAGTACTGTGGGCTGAATAATGAAAGAGGGAACAGCCTGAAAAGTACCTTTTACCTTTTGTCTCTCATCCTGAGTAGAGTGATAGATGGACTCCTACCCCTAACCCCCTGCAACAGGTCGGCTCCTCCTGCAGTTCACTGGACCTAGCAGGTCCTCTCAGGACACCTTTAATGTATTTTAATTTGAAACACACTGTCATGACAATGACAATGCAGACAATACATATTGCCTTTAGCAGTGGATTAATAGTGTAATTTTCCCTGCGTTTACCTCATAGCACTTCAGAGAGCAATTATGCCTAATTGGATAACAATGCAGACATATGAAGCCTAAGTACTTAGTTGGTACTATTAATTTGCATTGTGAATCACCAAAAAAAATTTCACATTCTGGACATGTAGAAGCAATATACTTACTTACACATCCACACACATTATTCCACCATAACATGAACCTTTTAAAATCTCTTTACACACCACTAAACTACACCTATAAAAGGTGGTGGTGTCTAGGAGAAGGCTTTTGTTGACGAGTTTGCAGAGCGTATCCAACCGAGCGGAATAGATGACTGAGCTCATCATTCCTCCCCACCGGAGATTACACATTTGGTAACATTGTGAACCAAAGCAGTTGCAGCGCCGTTTGAACGGCTGCTATCATTTGTTATTTAACTGCGGTAGTGCAGATGTGTGCCCCATTAAGGTCCATTGAGGGACGATGGTGGGTAATACGTCACCTCAATGCGAGAGGGAATTGGTATTGGTTTATAGGAAAGTGGGCTCCATTAGCGTGTGAAGTTCATCTCATGAGATAAATGTTTTATTTGGAAAGTGCATACTGCTAGCAACATGAGATTTTCTGCTTACATGTTTAGCGATATGGTATGCTGTATGAGAATACATGCTGTTGCCATTGCAGCGTTTCATTTTTATGTGTCTTCAAACTGAAGATTATTATCTTCTAGATTCATAGTTGAGTGATGATGTAATGCACCGCCACGTTGCATTCTCCTGGCTCAATAAATTCCAGAAAAAATCACCTCCTCTTCCACTCTTGTCAGAGCCAAGGCACTGTCAACCGGTGCGGTTTGATTTAGAGTACTGTACATAAATGCTTAAGGAATTCATAGGAGGCTTAATTAGGTGTTGTAAAAGTGACTTATAGTAATTGTTCAGGACACGGGGGCTATAATACGCCATTATCATTTCCATAACTCCACATGTCCTGTTTCAGTTGGGATGAGATTCTGCTGTTGGGGTGTTAAAGGTTGTGTTTTATATATACAGTATGCCCACAATATTAGGTTGGAATAATACTGATAATGATGATATTGCCCTTTTAATGTAAGAGCTGTTTCAATAGACTTCCTGAAACTTCAGTGGTGGAATGGAGTTTTACCCTTCCTGGAGTTTTGGCCTTCCTGGTGACATTGAGATAAAAACGACTATATTGGACCTGTAATGAATGAGGATGTTTTGGTGGCGAAAGAGAGGCCAGTTGTGATATTTAGCTTCCAGGGTTCAGATGAAAGAAGGAATCAGGATAAGATGAAGAACCTTAGATAACCTTTCTGTTTCTTTTTCCTATATATCTTTGACCATAGGGGCAAGAACATTAGCGAAAAAAGATTAAAGTTGAGTAACTCTGATTGAAACCCAGAAACAACACAAGTATGTAGCCTGAAGTATGGCACCAACAAATTTAACAATCTCTGATACTTTTGGCTTGAAATCCCATTTTAGTTCCTTCTATACTTGATCTGCTACAGTATGAAGTTAATCAAATAAGTAGAGTTGGTTGTTGCCCTGTAGCATACTGTAAATGAAGCCTCCTGTTACTAATTGGAAGTACAAGTCAAACACATTCTGCCATCTGCCTTGCAAATGACTGTCACTTTATCCCAGGGCACATAGAGTTCACAGTGGGCTAAACATCCACAAGACCCAGACTGTTGTCATATGATGCCACCCTGTTTCCTCTATGATCCAGACATGATGGACAGAATGACAGTCATCTTATTCATCACCTCATATCCAATACCATAATGAATAGGTAGTGATAGTACAGTGTTCACAAGCATGTGTTGGCGATATCATGTACTGTATCTATGTACGTTGTTGAAGGGATGGCTGTCCATGTTGAAGGGATGGCTGTCTAGACTGACCAAATACTGTATAGTGCAGCTTCTATACAGGTTATCTATAGCCAAGACACTGTCAGACTGGTCAAGACACTGTCAGACTGGCCAGTACACTGTCAGACTCTCTATGCTAAGGAGTAATGAATTTTGCCTTGTGGAGACATGACTGACAGCTTGTGATGTACCAGTCACAGTAATATGCTCACATTCACTCATAAAAAAGCACCTACAGATATGAAATCCAATAGTCCCATCTAACTGATATCAGTCATATGGCCAATGTTAAAATAAAATCAATGTATTCCCTCCTTTGAAGACCAAGTCATAGCTGTAAATGTGCTGACTGCAGACAATATAAAAGAGGCCTTTGTAAGATCTTGCAGCCTTGTCCGTGATTCAGACTGCGGGATGCCCACTCTTTGGGGCTGCAACTCACCATATGCTTAAGCGATAATGTTTGTGCTCTTATAACGTTCTGCGTTTTCCCGGAAACCACATTAGAATAAATTATTCTTTAGATGAAGACGTGACACATGCTGTGCGACGTCCTCCCTACCCTCATGCGGCTTGAAGTTTTTGTTCTTGTACATAAGATGTTTTCGTTAGTCTCAAATGCTTACATGGTTTACCTACCTAGCTCAGGCACAACAATCATGACTCTCTTTTTTCATCTTTCTTTCCTGGTAAACCACATGTTCTACTTAAAAAATTCAACAGTGTGTCAGCGTTTTGCATTCTAAAGTACACAGCTAAACAAGCCTCAGAACACAATGACGTACATACCGCCATATAGATTTCTAGTGAAATCCTCCATCAACGTGAATAGATGAGTGGAACCAACAACTGTGATCCCCAACCTTCAACCACTCAACCCTTCAACCACCAAGTTTCCTTGGCAGCTCTCGTTCTCTCAGTCGCTTGTCTGTCGCCGGGCAGGACTCATCAGCGACTCTGGATCTGGCGGGTGTTTTGATTTATCTACGTGAGTGGAAAACTATGAAGTTCACTTTGTGACAGCTCTGAGGTTTAGACTTTAAAATGTCATTGGCCTGATGAATGAGTGCAGCTTCAGCTCACACAGTGGCATTATGTCACTGTCCAGAGTGATGAGAGACTAGCCTGGCATAACTTCCTGCTCCACCTGGCTGCCACCATAGACTTCTATTGGGAGGAACATGGCTCCGCCTGCCTGCCACATGCAGGATCCTATGAGGTGGAAGATGGCTTGGGACCGCTATTTAATTACTGAGGTATTAGCTATAGGATCAGATCTGGTACCAAGCCAGCGATTAATAACATGATTATGATGATGACAGTTTAGTTACTATTGTGTGTTTGCATAACTATTTGTTTGCATATAGCACTTATGGCAAGGTACATCTGGTGTTTGATGATTGATGACCTTTGTGATAGTTAGGCCTTCTGTGTGTCTATACTCATATGTTTGTAGCACATATGGTAAGGTGTATCTGGTATTTCATGGTTGTTAGCCTATGAGCCAACACTGATAAAAGACACTGCCATTAACAAATACTATGGATCCAGTTTAGCTAAACATGATAATACAGTATCTAGTAACTCTGCTCTGAGTTACTGTATGCATGGGGTTTTCCATTTATCAAACAATGTAACAAATGTTGCAGCTGTTTACTTGAATTACTATCTTCTCTGTGAAGTTGACAAATACATTTGCGTCCATCGAGAAATGCCACAGGAGGTTGGTAGCACTTTAATTGAGGAGGACGGGCTGGTGGTAATGGCTGGAGCGGAATCAGTGGAATGGTATCAAATACGTTTAATGCCATCCCATTTACTCCGGGACACCCATTATTATGAGCTGTCTTCCCCTCAGCAGCCTCCACTGAGAAATGCGTATCCTTTTTATCGTAGTTGAAAGGTAGAACATTATCATGGAGTCTGACTGGGGCCACCGAGTATGTCTGTAGGATTAAAATAACAATATACAGACAGCCAGCAGGAAGCAACATCAGTAGCATCAATCAGTGGAATGGAACAAAATGCACCCTGTCATTATGCACCCAGGAAGTGGGAAATGTAATTAGACCAATGAAATTAGGCCATGGGCACTACTATACCTGATTGCCAATATATTTATTTTTGGACACTTATATCCATAATTTACAGTAGCATTCTGGATTTGTATTCTTCCTGTGATTTATAGGTGTTGGTTTCCATTTGTTTGATGCAGAATTTGATATATAAGCACTCCACTTCATTCGGCCACCAGGAATCCACCAAAGGTTTTGCTGTTCCAGGAAAAGCAAACAATAATGTTAAACCTATTTTTCACCGAACATATTGGACTTAAGGTGCTTTTTCTATACCTCGTGCTAATTTACATTTGGAAAAGAAAACAGGGTAACACTTTTTAGCTTCTGAACAAACTCACGGACAACTAGAAAAAGCTCAAACCAAGTTTATTCACCCGCTGGGTCATACAGCTGCCAAGACAAAGACATGTTGACACAAGCAGATATATTTATCACATTCTAATAGGTGTGGTCATCTCCTTACACATATAGACAACCATGTGTCTCTGTTGCTAGGCAGGAATTTAATTGGGGTAGTCACAGCCCTGCTTGTTACTAAAACCTTTGTGGGCGTGAAAGTGTGTGTGTGAGATAGGACTGCAAAAGGAGAGACGTTGTGGTGGGCCTCTTTGGCCCCCCTCCCAGAGGTTTCTTCTTCTTTCCATATTCCTATTTCCCATCTACCCTTCATATACATTCCTTATACATGTAAAGTAATTAATGAGTTCTAGTATGATTACATGAATCAGTACATTTCAAGCTGGAATCTAACACACTTCACTTGACACTCAGTGTCATAACACGTTATGACACGGTCATAACCATGTCATGACATGTAACCATGTTATGACGCTTGGTGTCAAGTAAACTGTTACCGGAAACAGGATAGGGCCTATATGTATTCTGGGAGCCTAAATGCTAACATGAATGGTCTGAGTTATAATGATGATGGTGGTTTAAAGCTATGTCAGCCTATCTAGAGTTTATTGCTTTATTGCCCCGGGAAACGCTCTTCCCTGGCATTGTCCTGCCATGACTCAAGCCCACTGTCACTTTACTTCCTGTCTTGTGATAAGTAGACTGATATGTTCTCTATCTCTCTTTTCTTTTTTTTATGTTCTTCTTCACAGTTGTACACCTCTCTGGACTTTGGGAGAAAATGGCAACTGGTTCATGAGCATGTGAGCTGGTTCTACTGGTGAGTCATACGCTTGTCTTCTTTCTTTCTTCTCATCATCCTTCGCTTCCTCTCGTCCTCATCTTTTCCTTTGTTTACTCAGACTCTCCTCACAAACTGTTTTGGAGCATCACTAGCAGTGTGTGGAACAACGTGTTGTTTGCTTTCTGAAATGCAGAAAGAGTCTGAAGTACATTGATAACACGTTTCAACAAGCTATCTGAATAACTAGTGTTGCTGGTGGGAAATTCTGTGTACCATTCTGCTAATTTCCACTGTTGATATGATTGGACTGAGATGAATCTACATCCACAGTGTCACCATTTCGCATTCTGCCTCTCACATGTCACATTTTGGTTCATTTCTCAGATGCAGTAAACTGATATCATGGCCATTGCACCTATCTAAACAATCATTACTTTTTCATTGGGGGTTGGTTATCCACTCATACTGTACATACATAAAATAGGAAGATACAGTATTTACCTTTATTTTACTAGGCAAGTCAGTTAAGAACAAATTCTTATTTTCAATGACGGCCTAGGAACAGTGGGTTAACTTCTTGGGGAGTGGTGGGGCGCTACCAGGTGAAATGCAAGGTGCCAAATTCAAAATCCAAAAGTTGAATTATTAAACGTGCACCCATATACAAGTGTTTCATACTCATCAAAAGCTCTGTTTCTTGGCAATATCACAGCGTTGTCAGATTTCAAAAAGGCTTTACGGCGAAAGCAGCACATTTGATTGTTTGAGGGTAGCACCTTCACTATTTTTCCATTACCATGAATTCATTAGCCTTCACGGTTCACACAACACATTTCACAGCGAAAACAAATCAATTACCTGTTGAAGAACTTCTGCTGAGGGCTTTCCAAGTGTCCAACGAAGACAATCCATGGTTCTTTTGTTAGAAAAAGTAATGTATTATATCCATAAATCTCAGTTTGGTTTGCGCGTTATAATCAGAAACTACAGCCTCCACACCTCCATTGAAACGTGAAGAGACCTCGTTCAACTTAAACCTATAAACTTGTCCAAGAACAATCAAAAATCATTTTAAATGTATCCTTAGGAACACTTGTACGTATATTTACTATAATAAATCAACCAGAATATAAACTGGGCTATAAGAACGGAACAAAACACAGAGCGTGCCTTCTCGGGAGCGCCCGTTCTCTTCTGTTGACTTCCAAGGGGACACTTCCTGATTCCTCTTCTTCTCTGCTCTAATGCATCTAATTAAAATCTGAACACTGTCTCGAGACTGTTGACATCCAGAGGAAGCGATAGGTACTGCATTCATATGCCCTTATATGGGCATTTTCATAAGGGAGGGGTTCCAAATGAGGCACTCTGTCAAAACCACTTTTTCCAGGAAAGAAATTCCTCGGGGTTTCGCCTGCCATATCCGTTCTGTTTTACTCACAGACAAATGGTTAACACTTTTAAAAAATTCAGAGTGTTTCCTATCCAATGGTACTAAATATGTGCATATCCTATTTTCTGGGCCTGAATGGGAGGCATTTTACTTTGGGCACGCCAGGGCGCTTCTGCCTAAGAAGTTAACTGCCTGTTCAGAACGACAGATTTGTACCTTGTCAAATCGGGGATTTGAACTTGCAACCTTTCGGTTACTAGTCCAACGCTCTAACCACTAGGCTACCCTGCCGCCCCAGTATGCCAAGTCATGAGTAATAGATCACCCAGGAAGTTCCTATTGCCTCTCATCTAATCACGTCAGCCCTCATCCCCGCAACAGCCAACCGCATTGGCCCTCCCCATTCTGAGAAAGTACACACTCATCACAAATGTAGCTCTGAATTTATTCTGCCTCATTGCTTCCTTCCTAGAGATGTAGGGGATGCTGTGTGTGTGTGTGTGCGTGCGTCCGTCCGTCCGTCCGTCCCTCCCTCCCTCCCTCCCGAGCTGCCACCAGCTATGTCCAGAGAAACTTGCACAAATCCGGTGACTACTTTTCATCACATAAATAATTTGCTCGATCCATCCTTGATCCAACCCCTTCAAGGACTTTAAACTCTGGCCCTCAAAATTAGTACCCTGTGCAACCACAAGCCATACTGACAGACAATGAGTTGATCAGTCTCACTCCACCAAGAATGACATACATCACACTATAGGAATGCCATATCTGTCAAAGGTAATCCACTATACCCAATGAAATTATATAATACGGTGATATACAGTGAGGGAAAAAAGTATTTGATCCCCTGCTGATTTTATACGTTTGCCCACTGACAAAGAAATGATCAGTCTATAATTTTAATGGTAGGTTTATTTGAACAGTGAGAGACAGAATAACAACAAAAAACCAAGAAAAACGCACATGAAAAATGTTATAAATGGAATTGCATTTTAATGAGGGAAATAAGTATTTGACCCCTCTGCAAAACGTGACTTAGTACTTGGTGGCAAAACCCTTGTTGGCAATCACAGAGGTCAGACGTTTCTTGTAGTTTGCCACCAGGTTAGCACACATCTCAGGAGGGATTTTGTCCCACTCCTCTTTGCAGATCTTCTCCAAGTCATTAAGGTTTCGAGGCTGACGTTTGGCAACTCGAACCTTCAGCTCCCTCCACAGATTTTCCACAATATGACCACTTGTGTTGCGTCAATCTTTCCTCAGTTAGCGCTAGGACAAATGTAGCCTCCATTTTCCGGTTAGGGTGATTTGTGTTATGCTGTAGCTACTTCTGTGAATGTCTGAAGGTTGAATCCAAAAATAAACTGCTCACATTCTGGACATAACTTTGTAAGGACTGTGTTTGTGTAAATAGTTTCTGAAAGAAGTGTGGTCAGCTCAATTGTTGATAGTTGCATCAATCGAAAATGGACATTGGTGGAAGGAGTCATTCGAAACTGGCGTTTTAAATAAACATTCTAAATGAGCGTTCTAATCACAAGGATGAGATCGTACACTTGAGGGACCACTGTAGAACAATCACAGCTATGAGATGGTACGTGTGAAAGGGTTGAATATAGACTGATGTATACATGTGGATCCATCTACATAGGCAAAACAAACACTTTCAGCACAGAAGCACTAGTATGATAAACGACCACTGAGAAACCAGACTTCCCTCAGTACATGCACTCAGTCTCCCTGTAGACAGCCTTTTACAATCTTTCAATATGCATTAATGAAGCTTTCCACAATCTACTAGATATATGGATCCACTGCTGAATCAGGGGCTACGAGTGTTGACAGAGAGCTAATACACACACACTCACACACTGCTAGGCTAACAGAAAGGAGCATCATCATCTTGACCATTACATTACCTAAATCATCTAGCTAACCCTCCCTCCCTCCATCCCTCTGTCTCTTCCTCCCTCCCTCCTACCACTCACTCATTCAAGTAAGTAGGGAATCAGGTAGTTCATCATTGGGCTGTCGTTGATTTGTTGGCCTACCACTGAGCATTGACTATGTTAGGCAAGTTAGGACGTTCTGTAATTCTCAGTGTTGAAGTTCATACCTTTGGGAGATGGATTGAATCAAAAACCTAACACTAAATGGCTAAGTTTAACTCGAATGGGAGTCAGAGAAAAACGTTTTGATTGAAGGAAAGATTGTCCAGATTGAATCCAACTGACACTCAAATTACTCCCATCAGACTAAAGAACAGTATATAGTTGATTTGAGAGAGCAAAAGAGAGAAGGAGTGAGAAAAAGAAATTGAGAGAATACTGACGAGAAGCAAGGAATATTTAACGAGAGCAGGGAGAAGAGTAAAAGACTGTTGCTTTCACTCAGTCTCCCTGTTCCCCGTTGAGCTCAAAGTACTTAGTGAATGATTTCTCTCTCAGTCTTTGAGGCCACTGGGCTTCTGAAGCCCAACACTCCAGGGTATGTGACAACAATACCTGGGACTCCGACAAAGTACTTTGGTCAGAGTTATATCTAGAGTATTTTGCAGAGGAACTCAGATGAGTAGTCTGTCTCGTAATTTTTTTTTTAAGAATAAAGTGAGACTTTAAAGCGATACATACATACATACAGCATAACTTCAGTTCACAATAGTTGTGATTAGCACATGCATGCAAACCCAGAGGGTTAAACTAGTTAAAACAACATCATACTGAATGGAGAACTGGATTGGTGTCATTTCAACAAGTTTTACTCACTGGGTGTGACCATCAATTTGAATACTAAGCCCGTTTTTGTAAATCGTTAACACATATGTTAGAAGGAGCAGCAGTAGTACTTTACCCCTACCTACATCAAATCAAATCGCCTTCTGGATGATAGCGGGGTGAACAGGCAGTGGCTCGGGTGGTTGTTGTCCTTGATGATCATTTTGGCCTGTACAAATTACCTCAACTAACCTGTACCCCTGCAGATTGACTTGGTACCGGTACCCACGTTATATATCTTTGTTTATATTAGAACATGAATTAGGCCCACAAGTTTTTCCAAGTAAGGTCACATGGACAAGTAAAGCTCCTGGTCCTAACTATTTCAATTCGAGACAGGAGTTCACCAGGAAAACTCTAGGCACTAGTAGCCTATGTCTGGTGTTCAGGAAGAATTCCTAGCCCTACACGTGATGCCTTGAAAAAATGCATGTAGTTATAGCCTACTCAGGGCCAAGACTTCTTCATAGTCAGGTCACATTTTCAGGAAAACTCCAGGCCCTACACTGGCTTCATTCTGCCAGAATAATGGTCTGACAATATAGTTATGTGGTCTACCATATCCCTCAACCATGTTTGACCACACTCATACGTCTCCCTAGCTAAACCCACAACCACTCAACCTAAACCTTCGACCGCATATTCAATTCAGGAAACCTACAATGTTTTCTTGCGTTGCGTCACAGCCGAACGGATTCTGTGAAAGGTGGTAATGAAAAATCAATCATCCAAATTTCTCTTTCAGTTCAAAACCGCCCCTGGTTACTCTCCATCGACTTTGACCTTCTTAACTCAGTTGCATATGGGACTGTTTCAGGCGAGCGTTCACTGTGCCCATTCCTCACCAATTCTTTATTTTTCTTTCTTTCATTCTCTCACTCTCTCTCGCTTTCTCTATCCCTCGTGCCCTCCTCTCTCTTTCTCCCTCTCACCTCCCTCCCTCCAAATGACCAGTACACTTAGAAGCACACTAAGAGGCCTAATTGGTTCTGTCATATAATGATGAGCCTATTCCTCGCTCCCTTTTCCTACTGTCACGGTGCGGAGGTTTCTCTTGGTAATGAGCAATACCTTTCTTGTCCCTGGCCTCAATCTAAGGTACCAGAGCTTCGTGCGTCACTGTTATAGTTCAGTGAAACACTAGGTCTGCCGTGTGACCTATGTTAGGTATATTTGGTATATTTGTTATAGTGAAACTTCCCCGTTTATTTACTTCCCACTGAAGTTGATCAGGCTTCAGTATGAGGTAGTATAATATTCAGGTTCTGTGTTCACCATCATTCAAATATATTTTCTCTCCCTGTCCGTCCTATATTTATTATACCTAAACTGATTCGATTTCCTATGCGTTCACTCCCTTGGGCTTTATGACTAATACAACTTACTCCTCTCCCTAGTTATGGTTCCGTCAGTTCCTCAATCTCGTGCGTTTTATCCCCTGCGCTAAGGGTAGTCCGTTATGCCTTCTGTTGCGTTTTATCCCCTGCGCTAAGGGTAGTCCGTTATGCCTTCNTGTCACGGTGCGGAGGTTTCTCTTGGTAATGAGCAATACCTTTCTTGTCCCTGGCCTCAATCTAAGGTACCAGAGCTTCGTGCGTCACTGTTATAGTTCAGTGAAACACTAGGTCTGCCGTGTGACCTATGTTAGGTATATTTGGTATATTTGTTATAGTGAAACTTCCCCGTTTATTTACTTCCCACTGAAGTTGATCAGGCTTCAGTATGAGGTAGTATAATATTCAGGTTCTGTGTTCACCATCATTCAAATATATTTTCTCTCCCTGTCCGTCCTATATTTATTATACCTAAACTGATTCGATTTCCTATGCGTTCACTCCCTTGGGCTTTATGACTAATACAACTTACTCCTCTCCCTAGTTATGGTTCCGTCAGTTCCTCAATCTCGTGCGTTTTATCCCCTGCGCTAAGGGTAGTCCGTTATGCCTTCTGTTGCGTTTTATCCCCTGCGCTAAGGGTAGTCCGTTATGCCTTCTGTTGCGTTTTATCCCCTGCGCTAAGGGTAGTCCGTTATGCCTTCCTCCCTTTGTAGTGACTGGTAGCACGTTTATTCCCTAAAACGATTTACCTAACTACAATGTTGGCAGTATCATGTAACACGTTTATGCCTTCACGTATTATCTGCCTACAGTAACATGTTTATGCCTTCACACGTTATCTGCCTACAGTAACATGTTTATGCCTTCACACGTTATCTGCCTACAGTGTTTAGTATCCTATAGAACGCTTATTACCTAAAACGATTTACCTAAGTACCCGTCGGTTAGGGCTGCTTGAACCCTAATACTAAATACTGTTCCAACTAAAATAAGTTAAGGTCCACTATTATAACTTAATTTTAGTTCGGCGTGTCTAGCTTCTTTCCGATCATACCAGGAGTGTCAAAGTTGTTATCTCCTATGATCAGTTAGTTACCAAACGCACCGTCTTTTTATTTAAAAGTAGTAATAGCAATACAGAGTTACTTTATCCATCACAGTTTAACAGTTTCTTTGAACATAAATCATCAAATCCTTATACACTTCACACAAGCAGTAAATGCAAATTATAAGCAAGATCTCATTACCTTAACCCCTTCTTCAATTGATTCTCTGAGTGGTCAAGTGGATACTGGTCCTTTGACGCGTTCAAATCATCAATCCCTTGTTAGGTAGGGCTTGCTTTGCCTACCACGAGAGTTACCTGAGGTTTCGTTTACCGATACAACAAGGCCTATCAACCCGACAAAGGCTCCTATGCGCCTTCCAGATCACCTAGCTTTCGCTCAAAGCAGTGGATCCAGGCACAATACTCGGCTCTGTGTCGCTTTACTTGATGCCTCGTTCTATCAGTAACTCATTGTACCTCGCACCCTCGTGGAGTATAAAGCAAGTATATTTACCAATTTAGGGGTGATCACCCACTGGGTTGTCCAGACTTCTACGGAGTGATTCACCCCGAGCCCTCTTTTACCATGGCTTATATACCTTCCTCAGAGAATCATTTTCATACACGTCATTATTCAGTTTTTCTGACCACATCTGTTTCCATATTAATTTTGTCTCTTGTGAGGTGGCACTTCCTCTCTTAGGTGTCACTTCAGCTTATTTTCGTCCAACTGTAGCTTGTCTTTCAATTCTTGCCATATAAGGTCTTCCTCCTTCTCTTCTTGTGGTGTCTTTTCAGGGGTGAGAGAGTCATCTTCTGGATCCTGTACTCCCCAGTACCACTCTGGTACTTCCCACCCTGATACTAGTCATTTGGCTTCACCTTTTCTCAAAGGGGGCTTTGGTTTTACCAGTGGTGGTGGTTTCCTTACTCCCAGGGAACCCTTCACCCAATCACTTTTTACCCTTTTTGCTACACTACCCAGAAAGCCAGCAGCTTGTTTTGTGGATGATTTCTGGATTAATGGAATAGGAAAAAAATAGGAAGTGGATTAAATAAATTGCTACCTAGTGCTGAGGCCAGGACAACCACACTTTTGTTGCCAATTTTTTTCTCCTATCCTGATATCCTCCGAAGCCTGTTCTCTAATTACAGGTTTGTAACACTTTCTTCCCTGCTTGCAGTGTTTGTACTGCATAGGTTAACAGCAGCTAACAGCTCAAGTGTTTGCTTGCCAAGGCGCTGGTATCATTAAGGTTGACTTAGACAGGCCACTGAGCATTGCTTGGGAGAGTTAAAGATTTCTCTTGACAGAGAATAATGAGGCAATTGATTGTCCCTACGAGATATTTACCCAAGTCTACCTCCAAAACCACAAAGGGCATCGACAACAGTAAAGGACTAAGAGGAGCAGTTTCCGCTGTATGCTAGCCAGGAGAGTTAATTTGTTATTTTCTCAGTAGTAAAGTCCGGAAATAGTCATTTACATTTCTTATGCAGCAATGTTCCTTCTCTGACAATGAAGTATATATCTTTACATCATAAACAATGTCATCCATGTTCACTTGGGTGAAGGTTGCAAGATAGGTAATGATTGATACATTTATGAAGGTTTAGATTAATCCAAGTAGGTAATTAATGTTGACAATAATGAGTCACAGATGTGCAGCATGGACAAATGAGGCCAGCTACTATGTGTCTTAGCAGAGGGATCCATTCCTCAAAATCAAACTGCCGAAATATTCTCTGCCTAAGGTAAGCAACATTAATTTTACAGTGATAAACACATGCCTCCGGTGATACATACAAGAGAGAAATTATTCCGATAGAATATTTGTATTTTATTTAGCAAATTTTTCTTACTTTTTAACTGCATTCTTTGGAAAGGACTCGTAAGTAAGCATTTCCAGGTAATCATTTCAAGTCTACATCTGTTGTATATGGCTTATGTGCCAAATTAAATGTATTTGATTTGAGGTAAGCAACAATGTCCCTCCATAGTGATGTTTACATATCCGACATTACTCATATCAAATGTATACACTGTACTCTAAACCATCTACTGAATCTTGCCTATGCCGTTCGGCCATCGACTCAAATCTCTAGCCACTTAATAATTAAAAGCGGATGTAATAAATGTATCACTAGCCACTTTAAACGATGCCATTTATATAATGTTTACATATGTTACATTACTCATCTCATATGTATACACTGTACTCTATACCATCTACTGCAGCTTACCTATGCCGGTCAGCCATCACATTCGTATTCATTCCTTTGCACTTGTGTGTATAAGGTAGTTGTGAAATTGTTAGATTACTTGTTAGATACTACTGCATGGTCGGAACTAGAAGCACAAGCATTTCGCTACACTCACATTAACATCTGCTAACCATGTGTATGTGACAAATAAAATTTGATTTGATTTGTTTTCTCCATTCAACAAAATGATTTAGCTCCAGAAATATCTGTAGTATTACTACATTTTTGTAATTTAGCAGATGCTCTTATCCAGAGTGACTTACAGTTAGTGCATTCATCTAAAGATAGCTAGGTGAGACAACCACGTGTCACAGGCATAGAAAGTAAATTTTCCTCTATAACGTAGCTGTCTGTAGAGTCAGAGGTAGAAGGGGGGTTGGGTGGGGGTGGTCAAGTGCAAGTGCTGGTTACGTTTTTTTTTTTTTTTTAAAGGTGAGGAGGAGGATTATTTATGATACTGTTTGTAGAGGTAGGGTTTCAGATGTTTTCGGAAGATGGGCAGGGACTCTGCTGTCCTAGCTTCAGGGGGAAGCTGGTTCCACCATTGGGGTGCCAGGACAGAGAAGACTTTGGACTGGGCTGAGTTGGAGCTGCCCTCCTGTAAGGGTGGGAGGGCCAAGAGACTTGATCTGGCAGAACGGAGTGCTTGGGTTGGGGTGTAGGGCTTGAGCATAGCCTGAAGGTAGGGAGGGACAGTTCCTCTTGCAGTTCCATAGGTAAGCACCATGGTCTTGTAGTGGATGCGAGCGGGGTGACATGAGAGAACTTGGGAAAGTTGAAAACCAGGCGGGCTGCTGCATTCTGGATAGGTTTCATGGGTTTGATGGCACAAGCGGGGAGCAAAGCCAACAGCGAGTTGCAGTAGTCCAGACAGGAGGTAAGCTCGTACTCTACGGATGTTGTAGAGCATGAACCTGCAGGAGTGGGTCACTGTTTTGATGTTTGCAGTGAACTACATGGTGTTGTCCAGGGTCATGGCAAGGTTCTTTGCACTCTGGGAGGGGTCTTTGAGCAGGCAGGCCTTCCCGGGGAGAAAGAGCAGGTCCGTCTTGTCGAGGTTGAGCTTGAGGTGGTGGGCCGACATCTAGGTTGAGATATCTGCCAGGCACGCAGAGATACGTGTCGCCACCTGGATGTCAGAAGGGTGAAGGAGAAAAGTAGTTGAGTGTTATCTGCATAGCAATGATAGGAGAGACCATGTGAGGATATGACGGAGACTAATGACTTGGTGTATGGAGAGAAGAGGAGAAGTATGTGGTGCAGACACAGATCCTCACCTCGTCACCTGGTAGGAGCGGTCTGCTAGGTAGGATGCAATCCAAAGGTGTGCATAGCCTGAGACGCCCTGCCCTGAGAGGGTGAAGAGGAGGATCTGTTGGTTCATGGTGTCAAAGGCAGCGGATAGATCAAGGGGGATGAGAACAGAGGAGAGAGAGTCAGCTTTGACACCGCAGAGAGCATCCATGACACAAAGAAGAGGAGTCTCTGTTGAGTGAACTGTCTTGAAGCCTGACTGGTTAGGGTCAAGAAGATCATTCTGAGAGAGATAACGAGAAAGTTGATCAGAGACAGCACGCTGAAGTGTTTTGGAAAGGAAAGAAAGAAGGGATACATGTCTGTCGTTTTTGACATCAGATGAATCGAGTGTTGGTGTCTTGAGGAGGAAAGCAACTCGGGCCATTTTGAAGTCAGAGGGGACGCAGCAAGTGGTCATGTGTGAGATGATGAGGGTAGTGAAGAATGGGAGAAGGTCTCCAGTGATGGTCTGGAGAAGGGAGGAGGGGATGAGGTCAAGCAGGCAGGTTTTCCTGGAGGATTCTTGAGGGAGGAGAAGGTGGAAAATAGTTTCCTTGGGTTAGAAGCAGAAGCTGGAAATTTAGAGAGTTAGAAAGTGGCTTTAGCAGCAGATACAGAGGAAGAGAAGGTAGTGAGGAGGGAGTGAAAGGATGATAGATCCTCCGGAAGTTTAGTTTTCCTCTATTTTTGCTCAGCTGCCCGCAGCCCTGCTCTGTAAGCTCGCAATGAGTCACTCGGCATGGAGGAAAGGGGACAGAGTGAGTCATAGGATGCGGAAAGGGAGGAGAGTAGGGTCGAAGAGGCAGAATCAGGAGATAGAAGGGAGAAGGATTTAGCAGAAGGGAGAGATGATAGGATATAAGAGGAGAGAGTAGTGGTAGAGAGAGAGCGTGACCATCTGGGTAGTGGCTGAGTGGTTAGGTTTGGAGGAAAGGTAGACAGAAAAGGAACAAAGTAGTGATCAGAGACCTGGAGGTGGGTTGTATTGAGATTAGTAGGTGAGCAGCCTCTAGTAAAGATGAGGTCAAGCGTATTGCGCTTGGAGGGGATTGGGGAAAGGGTGAGGTCAAAAAAGGCAAGGAGGGGAAAGAGAGAGTTGGAAAGAAATTAATCGATGGCAGACATCGGGAGGTTGAAGTCGCCAAGTACGAAGAGCGGTGAACCATCGTCAGGAAATTAGCTTATCAAGGTGTCAAGCTCATTGAGGAACTCTCCGAGGGCACCTGCTGGGCGATAGATGACAAAAATGTTAAGCTTGAGTGGACAAGTGACAGTAACAGCATTAAATTCAAATGAGGAGATGGACAGGTAAGAAAGGGAGAAAAGAGAAAATCTCCACTGAGGAGAAATGAGTAGACCTGTGCCACCACTGCTCAGGACCTGAAGCAAGGATATGCATATTCGTGATACCATTTAAAGCAAACACTTTGAAGTTAGTGGAAATGTGAAATTAATGTAGGAGAGTATAACACATTAGATCTGGTAAAAGACAATACAAAGAAAAAAACATGCATATCATATTTTTTTTGTACCATCATCTTTGAAACGCAAGAAAAAGGCCATAATGTATTATTCCAGCCCAGACGCAATATAGATTTTGGCCACTAGTAGGCAGCAGTGTATATGCAAAGTTTTAGACTGATCCAAAGAACCATTGCATATCTGCTCAAAACATTGTATCAAACTGCCTGAATTTGCCTAATTTGTGTATTAATACATTTTCAAGTTAATAATTGTGCACTCTCCTCAAGTAATAGCATGGTATTCTTTCATTGTAATAGCTACTGTAAATTGGACAGTGCAGTTAGATTAACAAGAATTTAAGCTTTCTGCCCATATCAGACATGTCTATGTCCTGGGATTTTTTTGTTGTTACTTACAATCTCATGCTAATCACATTAACCTACGTTAGCTCAACCGTCCCGCGGGGGGACCGAATCCATAGAGGTTAAGAGGTTTTAAACATCCAATATGCACACCAGACCTGATCTTGTGACACCCAACAAATACATGGCAGCTTGTTCCAACCCCAACCCATAAGATTTATAATCTTTTCATAAATCCTCTAATCTCTCCAACCCCCCATCCTCTGTCACCAGGACCTCCATATCGCCAGCACAGACGAGCATCAGGTCTTCGCGGCAGTGTAGATTTGAAACCAGAATGATACCTACCACCTGTACCTCTCAGACATCTGGGGCATCCTCAGACCACCCGGGGCCTGGGGGGCAGCAGTTTACAGTGTGCTTGTGTGTGTGTGTGTGCGCGCATGTGTGTGCGTACATGTGTGTATGTCCATATGTCATCACATTAACATTCATTGCGGATCGCCCCCCTCCTTTTTTCCCTTCTTTCTCAGGATGAATCCCCAGTTTATCACCCAGACACTGGCAGGTGTGATGGGAGGAGGTACAGGAGTAACACACTGTATGGGTCGGATCTTCAAAGTCAGCAGTCATTAACAATGTTACTACTCAAATTGAATCAAATTTTATTTGTCACATGTGCCGAATACCTACAGGTGTAGACCTTACTGTGAAATGCTTACTTACAAGCCCTTAACCAACAATGTAGTTCAAGAAATAGATAAGGATTAGACCCTTTTTTTTTTATTTTCACCTAAAATTACATACCCAAACTGCCTGTAGCTCAGGACCTGAAGCAAGGATATGCATAGTCTTGATACCATTTGAAAGGAAACTCACCTATAGCACAGGACCTGTAGCAAGTATATGCATATTCCTGATACCATTTGAAAGGAAACTCTTTGAAGTTTATGAAAATGTGAAATTAATGTAGGAGAATATAAGAATATAACACATTAGATTTTTTGTTCCATCATCTTTGAAATGCAAGAGAAAGGGCATTATATCACTTAGGAGTCTAGGCTCAATTTAGATGTTGGCCACTAGATGGCAGCAGTGTATGTGAAAAGTCAAGCCAAATGTGCAGAATTACTCAGTTGAAACATTTTCAAGTATGTACAGTAACTATAGAGAACATACAAAAATGATACGGTAATAAAAAAAAAATCAGTTTACACACTCCCAGCAATGTCATAAATGATGGATAATTAGCTTATCTACCGGAAAGACACTAACCTTCACACGTCTATATGGGGGGGGGGCAGACACAGCAGGGGTTCAAACTGTAGAACCCAGTTCCTACATTGATTACAAACATGTATTTTATCAAACAAAACTATGCTACATTTTATCTCTGGGACCCTCAGGATGACAAATCAGAGCAAGATTACTGAATGTAAGTACATTATTTACCTTCAGAGGTGAATGTATCAAACCAGTTGCCGTGATAAGTGTTTTGTTGTTGTGCAGTCTCCTCAAACAATGGCATGGTATTTTTCACTGTAATAGCTACTGTCAATTGGACAGTGCAGTTAGATGAACAAGAATTTAAGCTTTCTGCCCATATAAGACATGTGTATGTCCTGGGAAATGTTCTTGTTACAACGTCATGCTAATCACATTAGCGCACATTGGCTCAACCGTCCCATGGGTGGGAGGGTGGGGGGTTGAGCTAATGTGCGCTAATGTGATTTTTAGAAAATATTTACTAAGTAAACTAAAGTAAAACAATCTAATAAAAAGCAACACAATGAAATATCAATAATACATCCATAACTCTCCCCTTCAAATACTTCAAACAGCTAGATAGGCCTTTGGAGTTCAATTTGGATTAAAAAGTTATTTATACTGGAATGGATTGACACGATAATTATTCCTATTTTCCAGTTTACATTTAAATTCATGCATCCTCCTTTGCACAATGTCAAAGTCAATAATATTCAGGCGGCGGGAGGGAACTTAAAACATTACCCCAAAATTGCACCAGCATTACTTAGAATTCAGCACATTACCATTTCAGATTCCTCTCTCGCACAAATTATGATTAATATGACATATTGGGGACTGGGGTGGAAGAATATAAAACTCCCTAGGTTTCACATCTGAATCCGAATAGTGTGCAAATGCAAAGTCTCGAATGAAGGTTCAAACAAAAAGGTTTGCATATTTTACATATGTCACGCGAGGTGCCTTTTTCTTTATACAGAATGTATCTATTGTTTTTTGGACAATAGAATGATGGAAATGAAATAAAATACCCATGCAGCATAACAACTGGTAAAGTTTTCGGATTGTAATGTAACAAAATAGGAAAATCGCCAAGGGGGTGAATACTTTTGCAAGGCACTGTATTCAGGATGCTACCCTAAACAACAACCTTCACTCCAAATCGAAACTCCAAACCTACAACCTGATTTTTGGATGGAATTTACTTGGAATGCTTCCTACAATCAAGGATTATTATTCCCAAACTATACATCAAATGCCCTGGCAAACAAGCAGAGACTGTCAAGAATTGTGGGTACTGGTTCAGTGAGTCAGGCGCAGGAGAGCAGAGATATGTGGACAAGGTATTTAATAATACAACAGCACCAGTACACAAAACAATGCAAGGTGCGGGAACAATACCTAACGGGCGTAAACCACAGAACCCATCAAAATTTCAACCAGCCGTAAAATATCCAACTTGAACAATGAATAAACACTCACACAAACATGGGGGAAACAGAGGGTTACATAATGAACATGTAATTGGGGAATTGAAACCAGGTGTGTAGAAAACAAAGACAAAACAAATGGAAAAATAGTACCCCCCCCTTGATGCGCGGCTCCAGCAGCGCGCCGACACCGGCCTCTGGGACGAAGCGGAGGACAAGGTGCCGGGCGATCCGGACGGAGACAGTGGAACTCCCGCAGCAACGAAGGGTCCAGAACGTCCACCACCGGAACCCAGCATCTCTCCTCCGGACCATACCCCTCCCACTCCGCGAGGTACTGAAAGCCCCTCCTCCGACGCCTCGAGTCCAGGATGGCTCGAACAGTATACGCCGGGGCCCCCTCAACGTCCAGAGGGGGCGGAGGAACCTCCCGCACCTCAGACTCCTGGAGTGGACCAGCCACTACCGGCCTGAGGAGAGACACATGGAACGAGGGATTAATATGGTAATCTGAGGGAAGATGTAACCTGTAGCATACCTCGTTCAGTCTCCTCAGGACTTTAAATGGCCCCACAAACCGCGGACCCAGCTTCCGGCAGGGCAGGCAGGTTTCAGGTCGAGAGCCTCACTGCGGTGGCGGTCGGCGCTCGCCTTCTGCCGCCTCTCGGCCCGTTGCAGGTGCCCATGGGTGGCGTCCCAGGTCTCCTCCGAGCGCCTAAACCATTCGTCCACCGCAGGAGCCTCGATCTGGCTCAGAACCGGCTGATATCCCAGTACGCACTGGAAGGGAGAAAGGTTAGTGGAGGAGTGGCGGAGTGAGTTTTGGGCCATCTCTGCCCATGGGATGAACGCCGCCCACTCCCCCGGCCGGTCCTGGCAATATGACCGCAGAAACCTACCCACAACCTGGTTTACTCTCTCCAACTCCCCGTTACTCTCGGGGTGAAAACCTGAGGTGAGGCTGACCGAGACCCCCAGACGCTCCATAAACACCCTCCATACCCTGGACGTGAACTGGGGACCCCGATCAGAGACTATATCCTTAGGCACCCTATAGTGCCGGAAGACGTGTGTGAACAGGGCCTCCGCAGTCTGTAGGGCCGTAGGGAGACCGGGCAAAGGGAGGAGACGGCAGGACATAGAAAACCGATCCACAACGACCAGGATCGTGGTGTTGACCTGTGAGGGAGGCAGATCCGTCAGGAAGTCCCCTGACAGGTGCGACCACGGCCGTTGTGGAACGGGTAAGGGTTGTAACTTCCCTCTGGGCAGGTGCCTAGGAGCCTTGCACTGGGCGCACATCGAGCAGGAAACATAAACCCTCATGTCCTTGGCAAAGGTGGACCACAAGTACTTCCCACTAAGACAGCGCACTGTCCTACCGATGCCAGGATGACCAGAGGAGGGTGACGTGTGGGCCCAATAGATCAACCGATCGCGGACAGCAGACGGAACGTACAGACGCCCAGCTGGACACTGAGAGGGAGTGGGCTCTGTACGTAATGCCCGCTCGATGTCCACATCCAGCTCCCACACTACCGGTGCCACCAGGCAAGAGGCCGGGAGTATGGGGGAGTGATCCATGGACAGCTCCTCTGTGTCATACATCCGGGACAGTGCGTCTGCCTTAGCGTTCTGTGAACCTGGTTGGTAGGACAGGGTGAAAACAAAACGGGTAAAAAACATGGCCCACCTTGCCTGGCGAGGGTTCAGTCTCTTCCCCGCCCGGATGTACTCCAGATTGCGGTGGTCAGTCCAGATGAGAAAAGGGTGTTTAGCCCCCTCAAGCCAATGTCTCCACGCCTTCAGAGCCTTGAAAACAGCCAACAGCTCCCGGTCCCCCACATCATTGTTTCGCTCCGCCGGGCTGAGCTTCTTCAAATAGAAGGCACAGGAGCGGAGTTTTGGTGGCTTCCCCGAGCGCTGAGAGAGCACGGCTCCTATCCCAGCCTCGGATGCATCCACCTCCACTATGAACGCCAAAGAGGGATCCGGATGAGCCAGCACGGGAGCCGAGGTTAACAGAGCCTTCAGGTGACCAAAAGCCATGTCCGCCTCAGCCGACCACTGCAGTCGCACCGGTCCCCCCTTCAGCAGTGAGGTAATTGGAGCCGCTACCTGACCAAAGCCCCGGATAAACCTCCGGTAGTAGTTGGCAAACCCTAGGAACCGCTGCACTTCCTTTACCGCGGTGGGAGTCGGCCAATTATGCACGGCTGAAATGCGGTCACTCTCCATCTCCACCCCTGACATGGAAATGCAGCACCCTAAGAAGGAGACGGACTGTTGGAAGAACATACATTTCTCAGCCTTGACGTACAGGTTATGCTCCAACAGTTGACCAAGCACCCTGCACCCCTGGGACACATGCTCGGCGCGTGTAGCGGAGTATATCAGAATGTCGTCGATATACACCACTACACCCTGCCCGTGCAGGTCCCGGAAAATCTCGTCAACAAAGGCCTGGAGACTGATTGAGCATTCATCAACCCGTACGGGATGACGAGGTACTCATTGTGCCCGGAGGTGGTACTAAATGCCGTCTTGCACTCGTCCCCCTCCCGCATATGCACCAGGTTGTAAGCACTCCTGAGATCTAATTTTGTGAAGAAGCGCGCCCCGTGCATTGACTCGATCGCACTGGCAACCTCACAGTAATCTGATTGATACCCTGATAGTCAATACACGGGCGCAGACCTCCATCCATCTTCTTCACAAAAAGAAACTCGAGGAGGCAGGTGAAGTGGAGGGCCGAACGTATCCCTGTCCCAGGGATTCGGAGACATGTTTCCATAGCAGCCGTCTCCTCCTGGGACAGAGGACACACGTGACTCGTGGGAAGTGCTGCGTCTACCAGGAGATTTATTGCACAATCCCCCCGTCGATGGGGTGGTAATTTAGTCACCCTCTTCTTACAGAAGGCGAGAGCCAAATCGGCATATTCTGAGGGAATGCGCACGGTGGAGACCTGGTCTGGACTTTCCACCGTAGTCGCACCGCTGGAAACCCCTACACACCTCCCTGAGCACTTTCGTGACTACCCCTTGAGAGGCCTCTGTTGCCACGAAATAGTAGGGTCATGACAGGCCAACCAGGGTAGACCCAGCACCACAGGAAATGCAGGAGACTCAATAAGGAAGAGACTTATTCTCTCCCTGTGACCCTTCTGCGTAACCATGCCTAGTGGAGCGGTAGCCTCCCTAATCAGCCCCGACCCTAAGGGTTGACTATCTAGGGCGTGCACAGGGAAGGGTACATCCACAGGAACAATGGGGATCCTTAAACTATGGCAAATTAATGGTTAATACATTTCCCAGCTGCGCCTGAATCTACAAGCGCCTTATGCTCGGAATGCGGGGAAAACTCAGGAAATTTTATAAACACATACATGTGCGCAACAGGGGGCTCTGGGTGAGCCTGGTGCCGACTCACCTGGGGTGACACGATAGTGCCCTGCCTGCTGCCTCTATTTCCTGAGGAACCCCCCAGCACCGACCAGCAGTGTGCCCTCTACGGCCACAAATGGTGCAGGGAATGGCCTCTCCTCCGGTCGCCCTAAGTGCAGCACCTCCCAGCTCCATGGGCGTTGGAGCGGTGGTGCTGGGGGATGGAATCGACAGACCCCGATCTGGACGTCCGCAGGTAGACAGCAGATTATCCAACGGGATGGACAGGTCCACCAGCTGGTCGAAAGTCAGATTTGTGTCCCTGCAGGCCAACTCCCGACCGACGTCCTCACGCAAACTAAAATGGTAGTGCTCAATCAGGGCCCTGTCGTTCCACCCCGCACCGGCGGCCAGGGTCCGGAAGTCCAAGGTGAACTCCTGTGCGCTCCTCGTCCCCTGCCTCAGGTGTACGAGATGTTCAACTGCCGCTCTACCCTCAGGCGGGTGGTCGAAGACTGCCCGGAAGCGGCGGGTGAAATCCTCGAATTGGTCCAGCACCGTTCCTCCTTCCTCCCATACGGCGTTGGCCCAATCCAGGGATTTCCCTGAGAGGCAGGAAGGAGCCGGGTGCACGGTCGCCAGGTAGAGCTCCAGTTGAAGCAGGAATCCCTGACATCCCGCTGCCTTCCCATCATACTCCCTCGGAGGGGAGAGCCGAATTCCACTGGGACCGGGTGAAGGTGGTGTGATCAGTGGTGGTTCTGGTGGAGACGCTGGAGGAACTCCTCTTGTCTCCCAGCGCTCCATAGTGTGCAGGACGCGATCCATGGCGGTGCCGAGATGTTGCAGCATCTCCTCATGCTGCCGGACGCCCTCCTCAACCCCTGGTATCGGGGTAACTGCTCCTGCTGACTCCATTTGAGGTGAGTGTTTCTGTCAAGAATCGTGGGTACTGGTTCAGTGAGTCAGGCGCAGGAGAGCAGAGATATGTGGACAAGATATTTAATAATACAACAGCACCAGTACACAAAACGATGCAAGGTGCGGGAACAATACCTGTCTCACAAACATAACGGGCGTAAACCACAGAACCCGGCAAACAATCAACCAGCCGTAAATATCCAACTTGAACAATGAATAAACACTCACACACACATGGGGGAATTGGGAAATAATGGGGAAATAATGAACATGTAATTGGGGAATTGAAACCAGGTGTGTAGAAAACAAAGACAAAACAAATGGAAAAATGAAAAGTGGATCGGCGATGGCTAGAAAACCGGTGACGTCGACCGCCGAACGCCGCCCGAGCAAGGAGAGGGACCGACTTCGGTGGAAGTCGTGACAGAGACCTGAAAACACCATCCAACCTGGAGCTGAGTGAGTAATGCTTAGTCTGAAGCCATTTTTTTACTTTTAAAAGCAAATTACAATTATATATTTTACTTAATAATGACTGAATGCTCAGGCTACCAAGCTTTGTAAGGACAAAGAGTTACAACTTCAATTAGCACTGACGTGTGAAGCGAGAGGTGTCAAAGCCTTTGAGCCCAACAAATGGCAGGCTACCCCACCCAGATCCAGAGGCCTTGAAGCCCCCTCCTGCTGTTCAAAGACCATCCACTGGCATTTTCTACAAGAAATCTGCCCCCAGAAATAAAAGCTTCTCCCAAGTGGGTGACACNCCCCCCCCCCCCCCTCTCTCTCTCTCCCGAGCTTTCGCTCGCCTCCAGCACACATGCACTGTTGGGGCAAGTGACTCAACTTACAATGGCTAGCCCCAAGTCGTTATATATTTAATTTTTTTCTTGTGCATCTTGCTATTTGCCTCATGACTCCTGCATGCTTTGTTGACTACAAACTTTCTTTACCCAACGGTGGGACAGACTATGTTTGTTCCCAAACACGGGACTCTATTGGTTACACTAACTTTTGGCCTCCCATCCTATTCTAAACACCTCTCGCCGGCTTTGTATTCATGTTACCTGATGAAATTGCTGTACAATACGATATTGTTGCCATCTGATGCACATTCAGAGGTCATAAATCAGCACTGCAGAGCTCTCCCTGTCCTATGCCGTGCCTTGATTGTATTACTGTTGATAATACCTGGAAATGTGCATGTACACCCTGGCCCATCTACTGTTGTTATCCCCAATTCTGACTTGTGCTCTGATATCTGCTTCACTGATTTCTGCTCCCGTAAAAGCCTGGGTTTTCTGCACGTTAACACTAGAAGCTTATTACCTAAAATGGATAAATTGAAAGTGTGGGTTCACAGCTCAAATCCAGATGTGTTGGTCAATGAGACGTGGTTAAGGAGGGTGTTTTGAATACTGATGTTAACCTTTCTCGTTATAACCTTTTTTGGCAAGACAGATCTTCCAAAAGGTGGGGGAGTGGCAACCAAGGATCACCTCAGTGCTCGGTTGTCTCCACCAAGTCTGTCCCCAAACAATTTGACTTGGTGGTTTTAAGTATTAAACTTTCAAACAGCTCTTTGTTGACTGTTGCTGAGTGCTATCGTCCTCCATCAGCACCAGCCTGTACCCTACCTGCCCTAAGCTGTCTCCTGGCCCTCTACACAAAGTCTGAATTTGTCCTGCTAGGTGACCTAAACTGTGACATGCTTAAACCACCTGACCAAGTCCTAAAGCAATGGGACTCCCTAAATCTTTCTCTGATTATTACCAATCCCACAAGGCATGACTCCAAACACCCAGAAAAGGCTACTCTTCTTGATGTTATCCTCACAAATAATCCTGATAGGTATCAGTATGGTGTTTTCTGTAATGACCTTAGTGATCACTGTTTTACAGCCTGTGTTCATAATGGCTGCTCAGTGAAACGATAACATTTTGTTCAGTGAAACTATAACTAACTATAACAATTTCCGACAAGATAGAACTGCCAAAGGGGGCGGAGTTGCAATCTACTGCAGAGATAGCCTGCAGAGTTCTGTCACTATCCAGGTCTGTGCCCAAACAATTCAAGCTTCTACTTTTAAAAATCCACCTTTCCAGAAACAAGTCTCTCACCGTTGCCGCTTGATATAAACCCCCTTAAGCCTTCAGCTGTGCCCTGGACACCATATGTGAATTGATCGCCCCCCATCTATCTTCAGAGTTCATACTGTTAGGTGACCTAAACTGGGATATGCTTAACACCCCGGCCATCCTATACTCTAAGATAGATGCCCTCAATCTCACACAGAAGGAACCTACCAGGTACAACCCTAAATCCGAAACCATGGGCACCCTGCTTTCCTCACCATCTTAACTTCTTAACTTAGGGAGCAGCAAGGTGATTTGGGGCGCTAGCGCCCCACTCCCGACACTACCAGGTGAAATGCAAGGCAAAATCCAAAAGTTGAATTATTAAACATGCACCAATATACAAGTGTTTCATACTCATCAAAAGCTCTGCTTCTTGGCAATATCACAGCGTTGTCAGATTTCAAAAAGGCTTTACGGTGAAAGCACTACATTTGATTGTTTGAGGGTAGCACCTTCAATATTTTCCATAACCATGAAATCTTTAGCCAGCGCGGTCCATAGAAAATGCATTTCACAGGGAAAACCTGTGCCTTACCTTTTGTAGAACTTCTGCAGAGGGCTTCCTAAGTGTCCAACGAAGACAATCCATGGGTATTTGGTTAGAAAAAGTAATTTATTATTTCCATAAATCTCAGTTTGGTTGGCGCCTTGTGTTCAGAAAATCCAACGTGAAGAGAACGCGTTCAACTAAACCTATAAACTTTCCCTCAACAAAACAAAAACCAATTAAAATGCATCCTTAGCTTATCTTTTATGAATAAAAGTGATAATCTTTCACTTGGATGGTCACCTAAACGTTATATAAGTCAAATAAAGTGGACCTCTCAGCCAAACGTGCGCCCAAAAACGTGCAACTGAAAAAGAGCTCCCCTCACTAAAACCTCTACCTATTGAACACATTGGTTCCGATTGCCATGAAACTTTACCTATACACTGCTGACATCCAGTGGAAGCAATAGGTACTACATTCAGTGTCGTGGTATAAATACTTTTAAATAGGCAGTCTCTCTAAGTGAGCCATAAGCCACCAGAATGACATTTCCGGATGAAATTTTCTCTGGTTTTTGCCTGCCAAATGAGTTCTGTTACACTCACAGACAAAATGTTAACACTTTTGGAAACCTCAGAGTATTTCCTATCCAATAGTACTAATTATGTGCATATCCTATTTTCTGAGCCTGAGTGGCAAGCATTTTACTTTAGGCACGCCAGACTCTCCAAAACCGACCCCTCAGCTGCCGCTCCCTAAATAAGCATGCCCCATTCAAAGAATTTAGAACTAAGAACTGATATAGCCCTTGGTTCACCACAGACTTGACTGCTCTTGACCAGCAAACATCCTGTGGCGTTCTGCATTAGCATTGAATAGCTCCCTCGATATGCAACCTTTCAGGGAAGTCAGGAATCAACATACTCAGTCAGTTAGGAAAGCTAAGGCTAGCTTTTTCAAACAGAAATTTGCTTCCTGTAGCACTAATTCCAAAAAGTTTTGGGACACTGTAGTGTCCATGAAGAATAAGAGCACCTCCTCCCATAGGATAGGAAACACTGTCACCACCGATAAATCTACGATAATCGATTATTTCAATAAGCATTTTTCTACGGCTGGCCATGCTTTTCACCTGGCTCCCCCTACCCCGGCCAACATCTCAGCCCCCCCTGCAGCAACTTGCCCAAGCCCACTACAAATTAGCAACTTGCCCAAGCCCCCTGGATCCCTACAAATCAGCTGGGCTAGACAATCTGGACCCTCTCTTTCTAAAATTATCAGCAGAAATTGTTGCAACCCCTATTACTAGTCAATTCAACCTCTCTTTTGTATAATCTGAGATCCCCAAAGATTGGAAAACTGCCGCGGACATCCACCTCTTCAAAGGGGGAGACACTCTAGACCCAAACTGTTATAGACCTATATCCATCCTGCTCTGCCTTTCTAAAATCTTTGAAAGCCTAGTTAACAAACAGATCACCAACCATTTCGAATCCTACCGTACCCACTCCACTATGCAATCTTGGTTCCGAGCTGGTCATGGGTGCACCTCAGCAATGATCAAGGTCCTATATCATAACTGTCATTGACAAAAGACAGTACTGTGCAACCGTATTCATCGACCTGGCCAAGGCTTTCGACTCTGTCAGTTCAGTGCGTCAAATCAGAGGGCCTGTTGTCCGGACCTCTGTCAGTCTCTATGGGGGTGCCACAGGCTTCAATTCTCGGGCAGACTCTTTTCTCTGTATATATCAATGATGTCGCTCTTGCTGCTGGTGATTCTCTGATCCACCTCTACGCAGACGACACCATTCTGTATACATCAGGCCCTTCTTTGGACACTGTGCTAACAAACCTCCAAATGAGCTTCAAAGCCATACAACACTCCTTCGGTGGCCTCCAACTGCTTTAAAATGCTAGTAAAACTAAGTGCATGCTCTTCAACCGATTGCTGCCCGCACCCTCCCGCCCGGCTAGCATCACTACTCTGGATGGTTCTGACCTAGAATATGTGGACAACTACAAATACCTAGGTGTCTGTTTAGACTGTAAACTCTCCTTCCAGACTTCCATTAAGCATCTCCAATCTAAAATTAAAACTAGAATCGGCTTCCTATTTCGCAACAAAACCTCCTTCACTGATGCTGCCAAACATACCCTCGTAAAACTGACTATCCTACCGATTATTGACTTTGGCGATGTCATTTACAAAATAGCCCCCAACGCTGTACAAAGAAAACTGGATGTAGTCTATCACAGTGCCATCCGTTTTGTCACCAAAGCCCCATATACTACCCACCACTGCGACCTGTATGCGCTTGTTGGCTGGCCCTCACTACATATTCGTCACCAAACCCACTGGCTCCAGGTCATCTATAAGTCTTTGCTAGGCAAAGCCGCGCCTTATCGCAGCTCACTGGTCACCATAGCAACACCCACCCGTAGCACGCGCTCCAGCAGGTATATTTTACTGGTCATCCCCAAAGCCAACACTTACTTTCGCCGCCTTTCCTTCCAGTTCTCTGCTGCCAATGACTGGAACGAATTGCAAAAATCACTTAAGGAGTGTACGCTAGCATACAAAAGCTGGCCTCAATCTTCAGCTCGAAAGATGTCCAGTTCCAGTTATGATATTGGCAAATACTGTTTGTGGGTTCTGAAAGTATAGAATAAAGAGGACTTATTCATTAGAATACAATATCAGGATATAGAAATAAAACAATATTACAAAGAAGTAACATAATAAAACACTGCTATAAAAATAGAATACTGCATTGACAAAATTGGGTCAATTGTGTGCCGCCCTATGGGACTCCCAATCACAGTCGGTTGTGATACAACCTGGATTCAAACCAGGGTGTCTGTAGTGATGCCTCTAGCACTGAGATGCTGTGCCATAGACCGCTGCGCCACTTGGGAGGCAGGGTAGCTTCAAAATACAACATAAGCTAATACTTCTCTGACGCAACAAGCATTGTTTTACAGAGCTGATAGAAGAATGTAGCTAGCTACCTAAGCAAGATTGAATATAACACTATAAAGGTAATGAAATGAGTAACGTTACCTCACGTGTCCACGGTTATAAGGAATGTACACAAATATATTATGCTCCATAAATACAGTGAGCTACAATAGAAACAACATAACGACATACTGAAAGTATTATAACGTAATAAGGCACTTACTTTGATAGAAACGCACACATTTCCAAAGTTATTAGTAACGAAAACAACAATGACTGCGATGCTGGCAAAAGAAGGAAAATGTGAACACGTGTGCAGATCCTGTTCCGACGCGAGAAGAGAAAATGTCTGCAGACTTGAACTGCACAAACAATTAGGAAGTGCTTGGGGAATTTTGTCAGCGTCAGAATTGTCCCAAAAATGTAGTTGTCCGCAAAAGTAAAAATTACTATTTTTATGTGAATGAACGAGGAGGCGGAACACAGCTCAATTCAAACTGTTCTTAGAAAATAAAAACCTTTTTAGAAAATCATTGGAAGTTGAAACAGCCTATAAATAAAAACAGGCTAAATTCCTTGTTTTGAGGGCAGCGCGGATTAAATGTATTGTTGAATAACAATCACATTCTATTATGGAGAGAACGTCATAACATCATCACGTGCATAAAACAACTCACGCTGGGGCGACCGTTAGAGATATTTGGAACTCACGCATGAAAGGGTTAATGTTAGTATAGTGCTGGACGTTCTAAAGGAAACACCAAAATAAAGGAAACACCAACATAAAGCATCTTAATAGGGCGCTGGGCCACCATGAGCCAGAACAGCTTCAATGCACCTTGGCATAGATTCTACAAGTGTCTGGAACTCCAATGGAGGGATGCGACACCATTATTCCACAATAAATTCCATCATTTGGTATTTTGCTGAGGGTGGTGGAAAACGCTGTATCAGGCGCCGCTCCATAATGTCCCATTAGTGTTCAATTGCGTTGAGATCTGGTGACTGAGACGGCCATGGCATATGGTTTACATCATGTTCATGCTCATCAAACCATTCAGTGACCACTCATGTCCTGTGGATGGGGGCATTGTTATCCTGGAAGAGACCACTCCCATCAGGATAGATCTGCTTCACCATAGGTTGAAGTTTATCCCTCAGAATGTCTGTGTATTTACTGCATTTACCTTGCCGTCTAAGGGGTTGAGTGGACCTAAACTATGCCAGGAAAAAGCACCCCACACCATAACAGAGCTGCCAGAACTCTCATTTACTCGTGTTTTCTTTATTTTGGTAGTTACCTGTAGGTCCATATGTAATACACATAGGTCTACACATAGTACTAGATAACACTCTTATAGTCAATGAGACGTTGACGCCAACAATCATCATAGTAAGAGGCGATAGAAGGATGGGTGTGGGGGATGATAAATAATTACCGCTGTGATTGACACGTTTGGTCAGGGTTGGGAGGTGCCCACTCCTGCCTCATTAGCTGTGTCCATCCTGGCCCGCTGTGTTTCTATGACGATGTCAAATGTGGCGCCTATTAGAGCCACTCATACTGGAAGGGCCCCTGAGGCCCCTCAGGAAGTGTGATGCAACTGGAGGCCCTCAATGTCTGCTGCAGTATGGGTCTTATTTAGAGCACAGTCGTCAGGTTTCCCCCAATCACATTTCCATCCTGGATGGTTTATCATAAGAAGACAGTTTGACTAAGGAGGCAAGGAGCCATAACTGCTCTCTCTCTCTCTCTCTCTAAAGTCCAGCGTTGTACTGTAGTCACATCAGTTGTGGGCAGTTGACGGGGACGCAATTAAATTGAGACAATTAAAGGAAAAGAAGACTGGTTTTGTGACCAGTCTGAAGTCTGTCAGCATAGCCACGGGAAGATGTTTAGGGTTGTGGGTGCTGAGATTTTTTTTGCCCGCACTACAGACGGGTATATCAGTCTGCTAATACGGTAAAGGCTCAGTGCACTACGTTTGTGAAAAACAAAACATTTCAATATATATTTTATTTTTATAATTTTTTATTCTGTTTTTTCAAGGGGTGCTGCATCACCCTCAGCACCCCTACTTGCTTTGGCTATGTCTGTCAGGGGGTATTTTTGGTACTGTTTAGTGCTTGAAAAAAAAACCCACCATGTCATCTGTTTTGGTGGTTGGATTGGCTAGTTTTAGTGTCTGTTTTAGAATTTGTTATCAATTTCTCCCTAGGTAGCAGGTACTGTATCAAAGGCATGCTGATCGCTAAACAGGAGGCTGGACAACCAGGTGAAGACCTACATCAACTACAACAAGGGTCGTGATTGTAGGTTACAGCAGGCCACTGCGACAGACCTGGCTGGCAATGATATCCACTATATACTGGTAAGTTATACTGACGCTAACAGGGAAGGCTCATCGCTGTGGTAATCATACATGATCTAAGACTGCCTGAACTCTTTGAGGGGCTTTCCCAGACCCAGATTAAGCCTAGTCCAGGAGTTAAAAAAGCATACTCAATAGATAATCTCCATTGAAAGTAAATTTTAGTCCAGGAATATGTGTTCAGTTCCCTTCAAGTTATATACATAAGTGATAACAGTTGTGTTACATCACACACTCAAGGGAGTTTGCTTACTCATCTTAATTGAAAGGGAATTACTTTACGTAATCACATTTAAACTATGATATGAGATGAATTGTGTACAAACTCATTATTTACAGTTATTATTAATTGATGTGCCCTGTCTTTCCTTTTATTCCACGTGAGGCGACTGTAAAGGATGACTATGTAGAGAAATATCTTTGAGACATTAGCAGTAAGAGTTCATACTGTGGGCTACAGGTTGAATACGATTGTGCATTCATGTAACATTCTAATTACAGATCATTTTTGATTACCCTGTCAAATCCCATTGCTATTGGTGCCCTTACAGCAATGTCACGCTATCTGTTGACAAAGATGAAAGTACCCCCCAATTTTTTTTGGGGGGGGGGGCTCTGTGAACAGATATAATTGTCCTTTGTTGTCGGCTCGCTCCTGAGACTTGACTTAATGATTTTATTTTAAAATCCTTTTTCTGTCTCTGTATTAATGACTTATAACGACAATTACATCAAACTATGGAGGCGCAGCATGGTTTTTTGGAGGGAGGCTGCAGGAATTACTTTAGTTTCATTCGTTTTGTTTTGTTGACCAAATATAGTTTGTTGTATAGTTAACTGCCTATGTTAGCATTGTTGTTAGCATTTGGTGTAAATGTAACTCACTGGAAGACTTCTTAATCAAAAGGGTTCTATTAGTCATTATCTTCAGGCTGTCTGAGATGAAGACAGCATAGCAGCTTTTCTTTTCCTTATCTAATGGACCTTCTCTTGAAATAAAAAGCACATGCTTTATGCACCTTTAAAGATCAACCCTATAGTGTTCTATGTACCATTTGGTGATTTGATAAGGCCTTCTGTTCACTCCAACTACAGACGTTTGAAAACCCATACCTGAAAATATTGCATCTCAGCAACAACAACAAAAAATTACCTACATCCATGAATCTGCTTTCTTGATCTCTGTCCTCAAACAATATTTGCTCTGTCACCAAAATAATAGTTTGTCCCCTCCTCCGATCCTCTAATCTCTTACTGGATCTGTGAGATCACTAAGCCACTGTGAGCCTGTATACATGTACTGAATCTGTCCAGAGACCCATTATAACACTTCTAATGTTGTCCTGACTCACAGACGTTTTGGTGATGCAAAGTTACTCTGTTTATTTAAGTGGGCCAGTGCAGACTGAGGACACAACAGATTATGTTTGTGTGTGAGTGTGTGCTCGGGAATCTCTATATAACCCTCTGCTTCGGCCCAGTGAATCACTCGCCCCTGCACCCTCTCTCACACACACACGCACAAGTCAGCTGGTGCATAGATCAGTTGGTGAACCTGACAAACATGATGCAGATGCATGCTTTGTTTTACCACAGGGAATATTGGGTCTGAGCTGTCGTACAATAATGTTGGAACGTTCATCTCATCTGATGCTGGTAACAACTGGAGACAGGTGAGTTTAGACTGAATCTATGGGTTAAATCTATAGCATTCTAATCAAGGATGATGTGTACAGTACAGTAGGTATGTGGTAAAAACTGTATGTAAAATATGATATTATTTTGAATTGCATGTGTGTCCTCTTTCATATATTAGAGGAGGAGCACAACGTCTGGTTTCTGGGTAAAGGAGGGGGCTTGTCGCTGTAAAACAAACAACCGTCCCCACCAGACATTTACACTAGATTTAAACCTAAATCAGTGTTTGTATCTCTGTTATTTGGTTGCTGTAATATATTAGTACTTCTATTGATGTCAAGGAAACTTTTTTAATTTCACTTTATCTGTTGATTAACTACTTACAGAGTGGTGGGGCGCTGTGATATTGCCAAGAAGCAGGCTTTTGTTGACTGTTTTCGCTGTGAAATGTGTTTTGTGAGAACAGCAATGGTTCATGAATTTATGCTAATGGTAGAAAAATTTGGAGGTGCTACCCTCAAACAATCAACTGCTGTGCTTTCGCCGTAAAGCCTTTTTGTTTAATAATTCAACTTTTGGATTTTGAATTTGGTGCCTTGCATTTCATCGGGTAGTGTCGCTAGCGCCACACTGCTGCCTAAGTAGTTAAAGGCAGCTTTCAAGGGTGGAACAACTTGCAAAGCACAAATGTATGCAATAAAGAGTCTAAAAGTGCATCAAAAAATCTAATTGGGGAAAAGTGATCTTCACCAAGTCCCCCTTTTAGTTATTTAACACTGACCATTATATTCTAAATTGGAGCGTCCACGTTTTGCCTCAGTGAAGACCAACTCAACTGAAACCACATCTCTCTTCTTCTTATATCACGTTAGGAAAACATTTTGAAATTACTTTTAGCACCAGTTAAGTGTGGAGGATTCCTTCCTTCCTGGTTGTGTCTCCTAGATGATTTAAGTGCACTAGTGGAGGAAAGGAACACAGTTGAAGCCTTCATAGCAGACTAGGGTTCAAATAGTATTTGTTTTCTTTCAGCGTTTAATTGAGCCATTTTATTGTCTCGGGGCCAGATGGCCGGTGTTTGCAATTTTGGTCAGATTCCATTGGATCCATTAGGCCAGGCAAGCATAATAACGTGCAGCTAAAGTATAACAAATATTATTTGAACCCGGGAAAACGCTGTAGGAACCAATTTTCTCTCTCTCTCTCTCTCTCTCTTTCTCAGCTAGTGTAACAGTAAACATTTCATCCTCCTAATAGATGCGTATCAATACTTTGTCTGTTGTCTGAGTTTATAGCCAGATGTAGGCATGCTGGCTGATATGGGTTTGGATAGAAGCTCCCAACCTTGTCACACACAGTACTCCAGTGTTCTCACATCTGAAGTGATGTTGATGAGCTGTCAGAATCAATAGAGAACAGGCCCGGAGGATGAAAGTTGCCCAATCTCTTTTTATGTTTTTTATTTGTCTCCCCACACCTCTCCGCCCCTGTTTTGTAGTCGTTAGTCATTCTTCTTCTACTCAGCAGAACGTGTCAATTAACTGTCAATTAGATGGAACCTGAGATTCAGCGGGTGACTGTCTATGGAGACTATTCAATTCAATGATCTTCAATGAACCCAGTTGACTCACTGTAATTGAGAGCATCTGGGCTCGTATTCAGCATAGGAATGCTGATCTAGGATTAGATCCCTCTGGTCCTTATAACCTAATTCATTATGATCTGAAAGCCTACTCAGAATTAGTATGTGGACACTCCTTTAAAATAGTGAATTTGGCTATTTCAGCCACACCCGTTGATGACAGGTGTATAAAATTGAGCCAACTTTCCAGCAAGTCAATTCTTCAAATTTCTGCGCTGCTAGAGCTACCTTGGTCAACTGTAAGTGCTGTTTTGTGAAATGGAAACGTCTAGCAACAATGGCTCAGTCGCAAAGTTTAGGCCACACAATGTCACAGAACTGGACCGCTGAGTGCTGAAGCACGTCTGTCCTCAGTTGCAACACTCACTACTGAGTTCCAAACTGCCTCTGGAAGCAATGTCAGCACAATAACTGTTCGTCGGGAGCTATATGAAATGTGTTTCCATGGCCGAGCAGCCGCACACAAGCCTAAGATCACCATTTGCAATGACAAGCGTCGGCTGGAGTTGTGTATAGCTTGCCGCCATTGGACTCTGGAGCAGTGGAAACGCATTCTCTGGACTGAAGAATTACGCTTCGCCATCTGGCAGTCCGACGGACTAATCTGTGTTTGGCGGACGTCAGGAGAACGCTACCTGCCCCATTGCATTGTGCCAACTGTAAAGTTTGGTGGAGGAGGAAAAATGGTCTGGGGCTGTTTTTCATGGTCCGGGCTAGTTCTCTTAGTTTCAGTGAAGGGAAATCCCTTGTTTCCAGTGAAGGGTAATCTTAACGCTACAGCATACAATGACATTCTAGACAATTCTGTGCTTCTAACTTTGACAACAGTTTGGGGAAGGCCTTTTCCTGTTTCAGAATGAAATGCCACCGTGCACAAAGCGAATTCCATACATTAATGGTTTGTCAAGATCGGTGTGGAAGAACTTGACTGGCCTTCACAGAGCACTGACCTCAACCCCATCTAATACCCTTGGGATGAATTGAAACGCCGACTGCGAGCCAGGCCAAATTGCCAAATGTCAATGCCTGACCTCACTAATGCTCGTGTGGCTGAATGGAAGCAAGTCCCTGCAGCAATGTTCCAATATCTAGCGGAAAGCCCAGAAGATTGGAGGGGGACCAGGCGGTGCTGACCAACTCCATATTAATGCGCATGATTTTGGAATGAGATGTTCAACGAGAAGGTGTCCACATACTTTTGGTCATGTAGTGGATGACATGAGTAGTGATGAATGATCTAGAGATGGGGGGATGATGTTCTTTTGTCCTCCATTCTTTTGGGACTTTGTTCCTTTTGGTGAAAGGGAGGTATGATGTTATGTCTCTCCTTCTTGTTCTCTTGGGAACCCTATTCCTCTTGGAGAGAAGATATAAGGGGATGGAAGGAAAAAATATAGGGGGTGGGACAGAGGAATTTACAATTAAACTAATGCTGATGTCTTGTCTTTATTAACAGATGTCTAAATGGGAGATTGTTACCTTCCCCAGTTTCTGTGTTGTGTGTGTTTCAGGAAATGGTTTCCTGGATTCCAAGCAGCTGATTGGTCGGCCCCATTGCAGATTGAAGCTCTGACCCCGCCCTCTCGTCAGGAGATACAGCGGTCTGCAATTACCGACTCCTTCTGCAGCTTTAAAAGCCAGTGTTCCTTTGTTAGCAGAGAGAGCTTCTTTGATGTCCTGTGTTGGTTGTTTTACAGAGACAGTTTTTGTAAAGTATTTTGTTGAGGTATGTGCATGCCAAAAGGACTGTGTTTGTGATTATTGAAATTGTTCACTTTACATTAGTAATTCTGTTTTTGTTCGCAAGGGGGAAGGGGAAGGCACCTTGGGAGTGTTTAGGCAAGAGGCCTGCGGGCATACATACACCCGTAGTATGTACTCTGTCTATGCACACTTGGTAAGACCTCGGCGGACCACCCCCTGTATTTTGGTTAGCGCCAGGTGGCGTTAAGAATAAGTAAGTAGTGGGTAGGAGAGGGGGCTCTTTTAACTTTGCTTTGGTTCCGTCCAGCCCCTTTTCCCCAAATTACCGTGTGAAGGAAATAAATTCCCTGTAAATGGTACTTATCTCTGCCTCTGTCATCCTTACCCGCACCTACAATCCCATACCTCTTTCACTCCACGGGGAGTTGAGTTGTAGCAGGGTGTTGCGTTCCCTCCTCCAAGAGCCGTGCGTAACAGAATCGGTACATCGTAACTCTCCTCCCAGTTATTTTCCCACCTGTATGGCGCAGCTGTCCATTTTTTTAATTGGTGAAATGGTGTTAGTTCTCACCTATTAGAAACCGAATAGCAGAGCTTACTGCTAAATAGCCAACAAAATGGCTACACTGATTTTCTGAGTTTACCCTTGTATTTTATTTAATTGTTTCTCTATGCAAGCTCACAGAACTCTACACACTCACTCACACTGACACTCCAACGTGCACACACACACAAACACACAACATGCTGGTCTCCGTGATGCCGGTAAGGCAGAGTCAGGCGCAGGACAGCAAAAATGAGTGTTCATAAACTTTACTCAAAATATACCAAACTAGTGGAAAAAACAATCACTCGAACACGGAACATATTAAAACCAGGTGTGTGAAAAAGGAAGACAAAACCAACGGAAAATTAATAATGGATCGGTGGGGGCTAGAAGACCGGTGACGTCAACCGCCGAAAGCTGTTGTCCGAGTTTGGCCGCTGTAGGCCGTCATTGTAAATAATAATTTGTTCTCAAATGACTTGCCAAGTTAAATAAATAAAAAATATATGACTATGGTTTGTTTTCATTTGGCCTGTTTAGCATAGCTCTGTTCTGCCCTGCCCCCTTGTGGAGCTCAACAGTTACTGTTTATTACTGTTATAACTCAAATTTGTGATTTTGTCAATGCAACATATTATTTTTATAGCAGTCTTCATTGTTACTTGTTTCTAATATTGTTTTATTGCTATATCCTGATATTGTATTCTAATTACTAATAGTTCCTCTTTATTCTGTACTTTCAGAAAGCACACATACAAATAGTATTTGCCAATATCATAACTGGAACTGGAACTGGACATCTTTCGAGCTGAAGATTGAGGCCAGCTTTTGTATGCTAGCGTACACTCCTTAACAGTTTTACTGGATTTAAAACACAGCAAGAAAACACATAGGCCAATATGTAATAGTTGCTTATTTTATTGCAGTAGTGGTTAGTTGAACAACAACAACAACAAAAAAAACTTATTTTACTAGAGGGGGAAAAAACTGAATATGCATAACCCATATTTCATATTGAGTAACAACTGCATTTCCAACCCCCACCCCTAAAGGCATAATATCATGGCAGGTCACCTGTCAGGTCAGTCAGTCAGCAATTGCTGCAGATGTGCTCAATAGTACTTGAGCATATGAAACTCCCCAAGGCATAGTGAAATACATAGAGGTGTATCACAAGCTAAACACATGTAACTTCCTCTGCTTCCTTCTCCTGGTGCCAGACAGGCAGACTTTGCAGTGCCTCCGTGTGCGACTACCTTGAGCAACAGCTTGAGGCACTTTGCAAGGAAAATGCCGTGCAGTGAGGTGTAGGGGATCGTCTGCAGCAGGACGACCCCCAGTGGATGGGCACCGAGGTGTGTGGTGCTCCTCCAGCAGCTCTCTCATGAGGTTTTCTCTGTACTTTTGGTAGGAAATTACTTTACCTATGAGGGAGTGTGGAGGATGAGGGAAGGGAGAGGATGATGAGGCAGTGGGTAGGTGGGTGAGATATTGTCACTATAATTGCATAATGGAGCTATATGTGATTTGTATGTGAACTGTACATCCAATTACAAAAAATACCTTGATCAGTAATCATCTCACCTGTTAGTTGGCGGTGAACTATGTGGCCATTGAGGGCAGCAGTGTCGATCAGATGGAAAAATATATTCTTATACACCTTAGTCGTTTTCTGAGTGCATTCCACAAAGCTGTTTATCATGTCCGCCTTATCCACTGTCCCCATTTTGAGGTTATAGTCAAGCACACAGTCTGGTTTGATCTTTCCCTCTCCCGTCAGGTGGTCCGACATGGTTGCTGTATGGACAGTGGAGAGGACATGGACGTCTCGTTTGTCATGCCACTTTACTGCCAGCTGTTGACCGTTCTCCTTGAACTCCCCTCTCTGCATCTTCCTGCATCCGGGATGCCGGCATCCCCTTCCTGTTCGACCTGACTGTGCCACAGCCCCTGCGCTGTTGGAGAGCAGATGCTGGAAGAATGTGGGACTGCTGTACCAATTGTCCACATACAAAGTGTGTCCCTTGCTAAGATGAGGAGCCAGCATGGTCATCACCATGGACCCATACACCCCAAGCCCCTCATAATGTTGGATGTCAGTGGTGGACCCTGTGTAAACTATAATGTCCTGGACAAATTCTGTCTTCACGTCGCACATGACAAAGAACTTGACCCCAAACCTATGCCTTTTGGAGGGAATATATTGACGGAACGCCAGCCTACCTTTCCAAAACATCAGGGACTCATCAATGCATAGGTCCTTGTATGGCACAAAGGCCCGAACAAACACTGCAGGCTGGTAAGAATATTTCTTGTCTTGTATAATGGGTCATTTAGGTTGGCAGTAGCATTGTTGACGAAATGGAGACATTGCAGCAGAACTAGGAAGTGGTCTTAGGAAAAGAGGGTGGAAAAGAAGGAAGTTGCAAACATAGGAATTGTCACCAGGAAGGTATACATTTCACTAATTGTGGTTGTCACCCATTTAGCGAGTTTCCCCCTCACTCCTGGCTCTCTGTTCTCCTGTAGCTCCAAGGCATAGTGATTGGTCTCCTTTACTACAGTGAGGGAAAAAAGTATTTGATCCCCTGCTGATTTTGTACGTTTGCCCACTGACAAAGAAATGATCAGTCTATAATTTTAATGGTAGGTTTATTTGAACAGTGAGAGACAGAATAACAACAAAAAAATCCAGAAAAACGCATGTGAAAAATGTTATAAATTGATTTGCATTTTAATGAGGGAAATAAGTATTTGACCCTCTCTCAATCAGAAAGATTTCTGTCTCCCAGGTGTCTTTTATACAGGTAATGAGTTGAGATTAGGAGCACACTCTTAAAGGGAGTGCTCCTAATCTCAGTTTGTTACCTGTATAAAAGACACCTGTCCACAGAAGCAATCAATCAATCAGATTCCAAACTCTCCACCATGGCCAAGACCAAAGAGCTCTCCAAGGATGTCAGGGACAAGATTGTAGACCTACACAAGGCTGGAATGGGCTACAAGACCATTGCCAAGCAGCTTGGTGAGAAGGTGACAACAGTTGGTGCGATTATTCGCAAATGGAAGAAACACAAAAGAACTGTCAATCTCCCTCGGCCTGGGGCTCCATGCAAGATCTCACCTCGTGGAGTTGCAATGATCATGAGAACGGTGAGGAATCATCCCAGAACTACACGGGAGGATCTTGTCAATGATCTCAAGGCAGCTGGGACCATAGTCACCAAGAAAACAATTGGTAACACACCATGCCGTGAAGGACTGAAATCCTGCAGNGCATCAAAGGGACGATGGACGGGGCCATGTACTGTCAAATCTTGGGTGAGAACCTCAGCCAGGGCATTGAAAATGGGTCGTGGATGGGTATTCCAGCATGACAATAACCCAAAACACACGGCCAAGGTAACAAAGGAGTGGCTCAAGAAGAAGCACATTAAGGTCCTGGAGTGGCCTAGCCAGTCTCCAGACCTTAATCCCATAGAAAATCTGTGGAGGGAGCTGAAGGTTTGAGTTGCCAAACGTCAGCCTCGAAACCTTAATGACTTGGAGAAGATCTGCAAAGAGGAGTGGGACAAAATCCCTCCTGAGATGTGTGCTAACCTGGTGGCCAACTGCAAGAAACATCTGACCTCTGATTTCCAACAAGGGTTTTGCCTCCAAGTACTGAGTCATGTTTTGCAGAGGGGTCAAATACTTATTTCCCTCATTAAAATGCAATTCCATTTATAAAAATTTTCACGTGTTTTTCTGGATTTTTTTTGTTGTTATTCTGTCTCTCACTGTTCAAATAAACCTACCATTAAAGTTATAGACTGATCATTTCTTTGTCATTGGGCAAACGTACAAAATCAGCAGGGGATCAAATACTTTTTTCCCTCACTGTATGTCTCCCACCAGCTCCTCTGTCAGAAACAACTTGAAGCACTCTGCCTCAGATGGAAATGACAAGGGGCTTTGCACTCCAGACTGGGACTCATCGAAGCAAACAGCAGGGTCAGGAGGGGTGAAATGGCTGGCGGCCTTCCAGCAACCACAGAACTCCTGTACTTCATCCACTGTCAGTCTACCTCCATCACCACCAGCATCTTCAAAGGAACCTGGGACTTCGTCAGTGGACAACGGGTCCTCAGATTCAGAGTTCTCAATGGCTACAAGGTTGGGGGGCAGCTCCTCAATGTCACTGTCAGAATCCGATTCCTGACTTTCAGACTCATTGTCAGAATTTAAAAAGATCTCCGGAGTTTCCATATTTGTTGTCTCCTTTTGAAAGACATTGCTAATGCTACAGCTTAGCTAACTATCTACATGCATAAACCACAACACTGAATGGCTCAGAGTGGGAGTGAGAGGTTATGTGATTGACTGCCTGCATGCGCCACTTGTATCAATAATTCACTATCAGAAAACGTTTTGTGTGGTAATTAATTATATATTTACTGTTTCATTCACATGTTTTCAAGTACTGGTGACAAAACATGCATTCCGATTCTTGCATAGATTGTAATGAACACATAAAATGTGTGTAAAACACATTTTTGAAATTTGTACTGATTATGATGAGCTAAGCTAATTCCAACTATGTGTGGAGCCATGTTCGTTGACATACCATGCATTCTGGGTTTTGCGTAATCGTCTGTCAGACAGAAGATGTTATAACAAAATTAGGTGAGTAAGGGTTCACTCATTTTTTGAGAACTTCCAGAACTGAATGGTGGGATGTGAACGATGGTAGACGACACACCCCCTTCAACATGCATACTATAAACAGACAAAACTCATCTTGTCTCCTTTTATTATCTTTGGTTTCTGTAAAAAAAAAAACATGTCGGAGCGCAGAAACTACCCATCGTCGGATAACTTTCGATTTCTAGAAAGTGTTTTACTCAATTATTTCGATCAATGGTGAACTCACCCATGATGTGATTAATTCTAAATAGTTATTGCTATTAGCTAATTCATATTGCAGTTTCGGTCAGCTGAGAGTTATAAAAATATGACAGCTTGTGTTACGTCAATCTTTCCTCAGTTAGCGCTAAGACAAACAGCCTACATTTTTCCGGTTTGGATGATTGTGTTATCCTGTAGCTACTTATGTGCATGTCTGAACATTGCATCCAAAAATAAACTGCTCACATTCTGGAAATACCTTTGTATGGACTGTGATTGTGCAAAATGTTTCTGAAAAATCAGTGTGGCCAGCTCAAATGTTGATAGTTGCATCAATCGAAAATGGACATTGGTGGAAGGAGTCTGGAAGGGCATCTAGGAATCTTTGGGTTGTCCGAGAATTCAAAGCACGGCTTTTGATGATCCTTGGTTGGGGTCTGAGCAGATTATTTCTTGCATTGCAAACGTAATAAAATGGTGGTCCGATAGTCCAGGATTATGAGGAAAAACATTAAGATACACAATATTTATTCCACGGGACAAAACTAGGTCCAGAGTATGACTGTGGCAGTGGGTAGGTCTGGAGACATGTTGGACAAAACCCACTGAGTTGATGATGGCTTTGAAAGCCTTTTGGAGTGGGTCTGTGGACTTTCCATGTGAATTAAAGTCACCAAAAATGTGAATATAAGGTCCGATAGGAATTCAGGGAACTCATTGAGGAATTCTGTATATGGCCCAGGAGGCCTGTAAACAGTAGCTATAAAAAGTGATTGAGTAGGTTGTATAGATTTCATGACTAGAAGCTCAAAAGACAAAAACAGTCATTTCTTTTTTTTTTACATTTAAATTTGCTATCCTAAATGTTAGCAACACAATTCTATCTTTTGGGAGGGGCAGAGAACAGTTTTCAACCAGCGATTGGGTTGTGAGACTCTGCTGTAGAGCTCATCACATCCTCTATTGATGCAGCTTTTTCCCAGAAGCTTGAATCTGATGTGGGCATTTATATGCTCCCTGCTTTTTTTTTTTTTTACCGTTTAGCTGAACGATCGATGTTCTTCAGGTCTCTGTACCCACCTTTCAACCAATGCTCAGACTTTCCAAAAAGCAGTCAAGGCCAGCAATACAGGCGGCTTGATGAAAGGCATCCTGTTAACCAGCTAGACTTTTGATACCAGTTGGTAATGAATGCCCTCACCTTTTCATCATTCTTCATGAAACTGATCTCAGGCAGAGGTTGACCATCGCTTTTAATTCACACCTTTTCCGTGTACCCCAGAGAATCAAAGGGGTTCTTAAACAACATTTTTGGCCATTCTACCATTCTGGTGGAGAAAACTGCACTAAGTAAATTGCACTAATAAAGTTCTAAGACCAAGAAAACAATGTATAATGTCCTTCTTCCGTCTCCTGTACTTTGAAAAAATGTATTTGAATTTAATAATATCATAAAAATACTCAACTATCACTCTTAATCTCTATCCAACAATGTCACCAAGCTTCTCAACACATAGAACCCCCATAATGCTCTGTGGCACAATCCCAATACAACACACTAGGTTCATTCTCTGATCCTAATTCTATGATTGGTTGGACAACATGTCAGTTCATACTGCAAAGGCTTTGATTGTTTGGAGGACGTCCTCCGGAAGTGGTCATAATTACCATGTACGTCTATGGAAGGGGTTGAGTCCTACGAGCCTCCTAGGTTTTGCATTGAAGTCAATGTAGCCAGAGGAGGATGGAAGCCAGCTGTCCTCCGGCTACACCGTGGTGCTACCCCAGACAGTGCTGTTGAAGTTAATGTAGACCTTCATTGCAAAACAATGTATTTGAATTAATTATTTGGTGACACATGAATATAGTTAGTATAGTTTTATCTAAAAAGGATAACTTTTTCCATGTTTCTAATGTTTTTATTTTTATGAAATTTCACTAAGGAGGCTTGTCCTCCCCTTCCACCTCTGAGGAGCCTCCACTGCATTCTGAACAGTTGTAACCTCCTTGCATCTGCAAAAAGCCAAGCTTTAATTATGATTCAGTACTACACAAATTGGTTTAATTATTTATTTTATAGCTAATTAAATGGGAACACAGGATAAACATACACACTCTGCACTGGTTAGTGACTGGAGACTTAATACGCTGAAAACAGGTCCCTAGCGGAATGACAACAACATGGCTGCTTGTTAAAGAAGAGATGGAGAGGGAGAGAGAGAGAGAGAGAGAGGGACAGAGACACTTAACATTTTTACATTCAGAAACTACTTTCACCTACAGTAACCATATACATTGCACACTAACCGCCACCCACTTTGAGTAAGAAATCATGAATGTATTTACGTGAAATATCTGGGTTCGCCAGGGGATCTCTCTGTGAACAGGGCAGCATTGGAAAGGGGTTTGGGCCTTTTTGCGGCACGCTTGTAAGGCTCTGATTGTCCGAAATGGTTCCAACAAGTCTTCTACTCTTATCCTTCTTTGTAGTTGTCCGGTATCACATTTCCACTAACATCAGCGTGTTTCCTTTTAAATGGTACCAAGAATATGCATATCCTTGCTTCAGGGCCTGAGCTACAGGCAGTTAGATTTGGGTATGTCATTTTAGGCGAAAATTGAAAAAAACGGGGCTATCCCTAAAAAAAAGTTAACTTCTTTGGGATCGGTGTCCCGTCCACAGAACGGTTGAGCTAACGTAGGCTAATGTGATTAGCATGAGGTTGTAAGTAACAAGAACATTTCCCAGGACATAGACATATCTGGTATTGGCAGAAAGCTTAAATTCTTGTTAATCTAACTGAACTGTCCAATTTACAGTAGCTATCACAGTGAAATAATACCATGCTATTGTTTGAGAAGAGTGCACAATTTTGAACATGAAAAGTTATTAATAAACAAATTAGGCACATTTGGGCAGTCTTGATACAACATTTTGAACAGAAATGCAATGGTTCATTGGATCAGTCTAAAACTTCGCACATACACTGATGTCATCTAATGGTCAAAATCTAAATTGCACCTGGGCTGGAATAACACATTATGGCCTTTCTCTTGCATTTCAAAGATGATGGTACAACAAAAAGACAAAAGAATGGCTGTTTTTTCCGTTGTGTTATCTTTTATCAGACCTGTTGTGTTATGTTCTCCTACATTGCTCTCACATTTCCACAAACTTCAAAGTGTTTCCTTTCAAATGGTACCAAGAATATGCATATCCTTGCTTCATGGCCTTAGCTACAGGCAGTTAGATTTGGGTATGTCATTTTAGGCGAAAATTGAATAAAAGGGGAGGATCCTTAAATATCCCCCTGTTTGTTGGTGTCTGTCATTGCTGTGATGCCTCTACATCTCCCCACTTGACACACAATTGCAAAGTACGTCTTAAACTCTCAGTTTACAACTTGCAGGGTCTAGTTCAACCTAGCCTGGCGAGCTTCGATTGTAGTCAATCTCATCAAAAATAAATTGAAAACTCAGAGAATTATGAGGACAAACTCATTGAAAATTACCCTCCCATGGCATCCCCCTTGTTTTTTTGTTTTTTGTTTTTCACAAGGCTTTAAGCATCAATGACAAGCATCCATTCCACCAGGGAGGGAGGGAAGAAAGGAATACATCAGGTTGTCTTCTTATTTGATGATTCTAGATGCTTCATTAGGACTTGATGTCTTTCATCATTATACTTTTATGTTATGCTGTAGCGCTCAGCATCTGCAATCCACTTACGTTTGGAAATCGATTTTCATTAAAATCACATAAACAGGCTTTGAAAAATGACAACAATCTTTCAGAATCTTCTAGCAATTGCTTAAATCATGAGGTGAAATATATATGTAACGTTGGCCCAATCATGGATTTGGAGTTGGATTCACTTTACAGCTGAGATGTGAAATGTGAAGAATTGGCTTTCATTTTCCAATGTGTAAATACACTCCAGCCTAGCTCCAAGCTTCTATTACTCAACCCACAGGTATATCAGCACCCCTCGACCCCATTATATTGTATTACAGGTTTCTTAGGCTGTGTTTACACAGACAGGCCAATTCTTATATTTTGTCCACTAATTGGTCTTTTGACCAATCACATCAGATCTTTTATTTTATAGAGCTGATATGATTGGTCAAAATACCAATTAGTGGAAACAAGATCAGAATTGGTCTGCCTGTGTAAACGCAGCCTAAGAGACCTGTAATACATTGTAATGGGGTCCCAAGGTAAAAGGGAGAAACAGGCCCCAAGATTAATCCCAACCTTGGTATAATGAGACTGCTCTGAAGGCTTTCCCCTCGTAAGTCAAGACAAATGGCCCTTCTTTATGCCAGGCTTTGCCGTCCAGCGGTATGCATTTCATGTCCATGTCGGCCCATCTGCCAACTACACCAGAAAACTGTAAAAGTGAAATAAACTGTAATCGATGGAGAGCCTTTATTCGCTATTAAGTGACAGAGTACTTTTATAGTCTGGTGAAGTGCCAATCCCTTGAGGGGACGGTGGCTTTGGAGATGACAGTGCTGCCATCTTTCTTGACAAGGGTATTTGATCAAACGCAAATATTCTTCCTCCAATCAATTCTTCACCGCTTCTTCATCTCTTACTGTCTACAGGCGGCTCGATGATAATAAAAAAAACGTGGCCACTTAGACAACGCTCATTGTTGATGTTCGAGTGGTAGCGGGTGTCACACGGCACGGATGTCAAATTAGAGACAATTTACCTGTCAGTGTCCAAACAGTAACGAGGGAACAGATCAGAAGGGGAGGTGGCATGCCATGATACCGTGAAGTCATCCTGTCACCGTAGTTATAATTAAACCAGTGCCTCATATGAATACCTCTTTTATGTTTGGGTTCAGGAAGGAGGCACGCAGCAACTTCGCTACCATAGTGAAGTGGAGAAAATATTCTAAACAAATATAACATCTCTAAAATGACAAGATACAGTACAGTATCTACAATAACATACAGTATAGTATCTACAATCACAAGATACTGTATTTTGTTACTGTAAATACTATACTGTATCTTTAACAGGAACGTACTGTATAGCATGACTGCATTATCGGAAGATTACTCTGTAATACACACAACTGCCTTCATGATTTGTTAAGAAGTATAGGTGACAGCAATTCACAAACTATCACATTGACAATATTTATGCCCAACCTTTGTCTTGCAGCCTTTGCATTTACCGTAAGTATTTTACAACAACTGTTGTAGCTGCTATTTGCTAATCACATGCTCGTCACTAGAGACACACACACACACATATCTCCCTAATAGCTGTAGATAATGCATTCTCCACACAGTAACATCGTGACAGACAGGAATACAACAGTACATTTTTCTTCCACGTCCCACAGCAGTGCACTGTCTAAATGCCTGCAGCAGTGTAAGTAAGTGATGGCTGATTCTGATTTGCAGTGGTGGTGCTTGGGAGAGCATTGTGTACACTTTAGCTCCTGGCTGTAACTTCTGTAGCTGGCTGAAGCAGGTGTAATGTATCAAGGTTTGTTTAGTCACAACAAGCTGTCAGACGGTCCACAGTAATGCTCTTTGCTAGCTCCTTAGTGACTTCATTGCATATGAATTAGAAGAAACTGTAAAGGTATGTGCTGAAGTTGGGCTTTTTAAAAACTTTTTCCCCAACACTTTTGACACATTTTAACACAGTATTTTCTCCACACTTTTTTTTAACACTGTAACACTTGGACAACTGTAATGAAGACATAATGACCTGCATAGCATCATTTTAACACTCATTGATCAATCAATCAAATGTATTTTGTAAATCCCTTTTTACATCATCAGTTGTCACTTAGGGCCCGATTCCGACTTAGGAAATTACGCCTTTCCTATGCACTTCTCAGTAGTTGGTACTCAGACCTACCTTATGAAGGTGTGTAACAGGGTGGTTCCCTTGCATGTGTTGAATAAATGTAATTCAACCCTGAAAAATGTACCACTTGCTGGACAGATTTTCTTGTGCAGTTTTTATTCAATAGGATTTTCAGTACATTTATCTTAAGCCATTCCTTTAAATACAGTGTACCTTTAATTGGAATTTTGTCGACAGACTAGAATACATCAAGAAAACAGGTTCAGAAAATAGAGATCAATGAAAGAAGCCATCTAAATATATGCATATTCGTCTCTGTTTTTGTCGATTATTTAGGCACATTTTAGGGTTAGGAAAGTATGTATGTACCCCATAATAAAAATTAAGCAAAATAAACAAAATTATGAATCTGGTTTGGAGAGCCTTTACGCACTAAATATATTATTTAATCAAAAATACAGTGCTTTGATTCATGCTTTGGGTTAAAAATGTTAAGGCTTGGTCTGCGCTCCGTTCCATAACAATTTAACTAGCCTACATGTTTTTTTTTTTATTATCAATCGTTACTAACGATCTTACCTTATGATGTAGAAAAATACATTTATTTGAAAACAATAGAAATATTGAAATAAAGATGAAACAGAACAGTACTGATGATGCATGCATTTGTAGGATTTGTGCAATGAAGAGTATTACAATGGTCTGCCCTTAGAATCATAATACATGTGGTAAAGAGGTCACTGGAACGCAGACCACAGAGATTAGCGCACATTCAACAAATCTGACCTAACAAAGTAGATAGTCAAATCCGTCATGATTGATATATTGTAACAGGCCCACAATATGGTTACTAAAGTCCGATTTGCATATATGTGGCTGTTTTCGCTGCATAACATTTAGAAGTTGTCCCTTTTCAACGTTTAAGAAGAGACTGCTAAATGCTAATTCCCGGGCAATGAGGAGATTCAATACATTTCCCCCATGGTTTCCCGCTCATAGGGCGAAATGAGCTTCGAGGCTCATGGGATGAACAGTTGTACTCCACCGTTATGATGGCCTTACATGCCGAAGGAATGTTTTTCCAAAGAAATTTAGGAGAAATAAATGGAATTATACACTACCGTTCAAAATTTGGGGTCACTTAGAAACATCCTTGTTTTTGAAAGAAAAGCACATTTTTGGTCCATTAAAAAAACATAAAATTGATCAGAAATACAGTGTATACATTGTTAATGTTGTAAATGACTATTGTAGCTGGAAACTGATGCTTTTTTAAATGGAATATCTACATAGGCGTACGGAGGCCCATTATTAGCAACCTTTTCGCCTCACAAGTCCTCAACTGGCAACTTCATTAAATAGCGCCCGCAAAACACCAATCTCAACATCAACAGTGAAGAGGCGACTCCGGGATGCTGGCCTTTTAGGCAGAGTTCCTCTGTCCAGTGTCTGTTTTCTTTTGCCCATCTTAATCTTTTCTTTTTATTGGCCAGTCTGAGATATGTTTTTTTCTTTACGACTCTATCTAGAAGGCCAGCATCCCGGAGTTGCCTCTTCACTGTTGACGTAGAGACAGGTGTTTTGCGGGTACTAGAGTATTTAATGAAGCTGCCAGTTGAGGACTTGTGAGGCGTTTTTATCTCAAACTAGACACTCTAATGTATTGTCCTCTTGCTCAGTTGTGCACCGAGGCCTCCCACTCCTCTTTCTATTCTGGTTAGAGACAGTTTGCGCTGTTCTGTGAAGGGAGTAGTACGAAGCGTTGTACGAGATCTTCAGTTTCTTGGCAATTTTTCACATGGAATAGCCTTAATTTCTCAGAACAAGAATAGACTGATGAGTTTCAGAAGAAAGTTCTTTGTTTCTGGCCATTTTGAGCCTGTAATCAAACCCACAAATGCTGATGCTTCAGATACACCACTAGTCTAAAGAAGGCCAGTTTTATTGCTTCTTTAATCAAAACAGTTTTCAGCTGTGCTAACATAATTGCAAAATGGTTTTCTAATGATCAATTAGCCTTTAAAAATTATAAACTTGTATTAGATAACACAACGTGCCATTGGAACACAGGAGTGATGGTTGCTGATAATGGTCCTCTGTACTTCTATGTAGATATTCAATTAAAAATCAGCTACAATAGTCATTTACAACATTAACAATGTCTACACTGTATTTCTGATCAATTTGATGTTATTTTAATGGACAATGCTTTAATGTTTTCTTTCAAAAACAAGGACATTTCTAAGTGACCCCAAATCCTTGAACGTTAGAGTACATGTGGATGAACTCTCAACTAGTTCAGCTTTGTCTGGCAGTGGAGGCAGTGGAGGTTTTGCATTAGGAACAGGTGGTGGCACAGATGACACAAAGAAAAAACAGTTTAATGTTCACGTTGTCTGTCTGTCACTACCTTAATCTTTCTTTTTAATAAGTATTTGATCAAAGCCAGCGTGACATTGAGAACATCAAAATGAGTTGTCAACAACAATCCAAATAGGGACAGTGAGATGAGTAAGGATGATGCAATTATCAGTCAACAAAACAAAGCATTGCTTTGATACTGTGTGTCAGGAAGAACGGAACCAGAGCGGAAAAAACTGCCTCTGTCGAGGGAGTTTCATGCCTCATAACAATGTTAGTTGTCACTACAACAACAGCTGGCTATGACAACTGCTATAACACTCTTATTAGAATGTAGCACCACTCTTGTTACAATTTAACAAGGGACTACAGATACAGATGCTCCACCTCTTTCCTTTACTGCTGAACACACACACAGTTGAAGTTGGAGGTTTACATACACCTTAGCCAAATACATTTAAACTCAGTTTTCACAATTCCCGACATTTAATCCTAGTGATAATTCCCTGTCTTAGGTCAGTTAGGATCACCACTTTATTTAAGAATGTGAAATGTCAGAATAATAGTAGAGAGAATGATTTACTTCAGCTTTTATTTCTTTCATCACATTCCCAGTGGGTCAGAAGTTTACACACAATCAATTAGTGTTTGGTAGCGTTGCCTTTAAATTGTTTAACTTGGGTCAAAGGTTTCGGGTAGCCTTCCACAAGCTTCCCACAATAAGTTGGGTGAACTTTGGCCCATTCCTCCTGACAGAGCTGGTGTAACTGACTCAGGTTTGTAGGCCTCCATGCTCGCACACGCTTTTTCAGTTCTGCCCACACATTTTCTTTAGGATTGAGGTCATGGCTTTGTGATGGCCACTCCAATACCTTGACTTTGTTGTCCTTCAGCCATTATGCCACAACTTTGGAAGTATGCTCGGGGTCATTGTCCATTTGGAAGACCCATTTGCGACCAAGCTTTAACTTCCTGACTGATGTCTTGAGATGTTGCTTCAATGTATCCACATAATTTTCCTTCCTCATGATGCCATCTATTTTGTGAAGTGCACCAGTCCCTTGTGCAGCAAAGCACCCCCACAACACGATGCTGCCAACCCCCGGGATGGTGCTCTTTAGCTTGTAAGCATCCCCCTTTTTCCTCCCAACATAATGATGGTCATTTTGGCCAAACAGTTCTATTTTTGTTTTATCAGACCAGAGGACATTTCTCCAAAAAGTATGATCTTTGTCCCCATGCGCAGTTGCAAACCGTCGTCTGGCTTTTTTATGGCGGTTTTGGAGCAGTGGCTTCTTCCTTGCTGAGCGGCCATTCAGGTTATGTCGATATAGGACTCGTTTTACTGTGGATATAGATACCATTGTACCTGTTTCCTCCAGCATCTTCACAAGGTCCTTTGCTGTTGTTCTGGGATTGATTTGCACTTTTCGCACCAAAGTACGCTCATCTCTAGGAGACAGAACGCGTCTCCTTCCTAAGCAGTATGATGGCTGTGTGGTCCCATGGTGTTTATACTTGCGTACTATTGTTTGTGCAAATGAACGTGGTACCTTCAGGCGTTTGGAAATTTCTCCCAAGGATGAACCAGACTTGTGGATGTCTGCAATTTTTTTCTGAGGTCTTGGCTGATTTCTTTTGATTTTCCCATGATGTCAAGCAAAGAGGAACTGAGTTTGAAGGTAGGCCTTGAAATACATCCACAGGTACAGCTCCAATTGACTCAAATGATGTCAATTAGCCTATCAGAAGCTTATAAAGCCATGACATCATGGCAGCTGTTTAAAGGCACAGTCAACTTAGTGTAAATAAACTTGTGATACAGTGAATTATAAGTGAAATAATCTGTCTGTAAACAATTGTTGGAAAAATTGCACAAAGTAGATGTCCTATCCGACTTGTCAAAACTATAGTTTGTTAACAAGAAATTTGTGGAGTGGTTGAAAAACAAGTTTGAATGACTCCAACCTAAGTATATGTAAACTTCTGACTTCAACTGTATGTAGACTATTATGGGAAACACATTTTCCTTTGACTGAAAATACACTTCTGCAACATTCTCGAAACATCTCCGTCCTTCTCTCCTCTCACTCTCCTATGTGTCGTTACATGCTCACTCCAGGCATGGCATTGTGGGATAGCTCGGCATGAGGAATTCGGTGCTTAACTACTTGCGCTAGCGCCCCACTCCCGACACTACCAGGTGAAATGCAAGGCGCCAAATTCAAAATCCAAAAGTTGAATTATTAAACATCCACCAATATACAAGTGTTCCATACTCATCAAAAGCTCTGCTTCTTGGCAATATCACAGCGTTGTCAGATTTCAAAAAGGCTTTACGGCGAAAGCACCACATTTGATTGTTTGAGGGTAGCACCTAACATATTTTTGCCATAGCCATAATTTCATAAGCCTCCACGGTTCACAGAAAACACATTTCACAGCGAAAACAAATCAATTACCTGTTGAAGAACTTCTGCTGAGGGCTTCATAAGTGTCCAACGAAGACAATCCATGGTTCTTTTGTTAGAAAAAGTTATGTATTATATCCATAAATTGGTGTTTTACTCACAGACAAATGGTTAACAGTTTTAGAAAATTCAGAGTGTTTCCTATCCAATGGTACCAAATATGTGCATATCCTATTTTCTGGGCCTGAATGGGAGGCATTTTACTTTGGGCACGCCAGGGTCTCCAAAACGGTCACTTCGTGCGCTGCTCCCAAAGAAGAATCTCCACTTACCGCCAGACTGGCTACACCTGCTGCCAGGAACTTGTCTGTGCCTTCAAGCCGCTGACTGGCTGAATGACTGGAGCTCCTGCTACTCCTTTTGATGACAGCTTTCGGAGGACTGCATTGCACAGCAGTGTAGTGGAGGAAACTAGCTACTTGCTAGCATGTACACTATTGTGTATATTTCACCATTTTATGGAATTCAAGTGGTGGAACTTGACTCAACAGTTGGTTTTTCTAACTTCTAAATGAAGCTGATGAAATGTGTTGATAGTGGGATCATTTGATAAGACTCATATGGATGGGATTGTGGTTTAAAATCATTGTATTGAGTCGTTTTTACTCTAGACACCTTATCAGATGACTGGAAAGTCTTGTTTTGTTCCCTTCTTTTATGGAAATCATTTTTGAGAGATAATGTTTGAGGAGATTACCTTGAAACTCTATGAGAGTTGATATATGAACTCTATGAGAGATAAAACACTATGAATAGATGACAGCAAAGGACATAATAAACCATATCACTGCAAAATACCCCCAACCTCCTTGTCACGTTGATGGGCCTTATACAATATGCTCATCAGTAATAACAATTGACATGTACAACAATGTGGGATCTTGATGATTCAGACACAAATTATATCCACGGATCATAAATGGTTGATTCCACTTTTCTCATTACATTCAAAGGGCAAACAATATAAATAATCCCATGATGTTTATGGCTAGTGTCGTCTGTTACAAGGAGTTTAACCATTGTAAGTATTCCCACCAATTATGTGTTTTATTTCATTTCAAGCAGGGGTGGTGTTGTGTAAACCTGGTTTGATATTTAAAAAATTATGGCCATCTTAACAGTTAAACCCTTTGTACAAGACAGATTGTATAGCCATAAATTAACTAAATGAAGAATATGCGAGTCTGTATATATACTCTATGTAAAAATAGCTGAGATCTTTTAATGAATAGAAAATAACTATTTACAACACTTGCTTATCTACAACACATACATCTTGTCCATAATAATAACAACATGCACAAGTCAAGGATCTCATTAAAAACAAAGTTGGACTCTTTCTATAAGTAACATCTTGCTTTTTAATACGCTTTTAAGATCTGATAACAGGCCACGACCAGATCTCCTGTGTTTGCCATTGTACTTTTACTACAAGCATGTGAAAAGTAAACATACATATAGTATAGACAGAGCAATAACGGATATCTAAAGATAATATGGTACATTTTCAGTTATATTCCCTGTTAGATCGGAGACATACATGTAGACATAATGGCCCATGGACCTCATGAAAAGTAAAACTTAACTCTTAACATAACTCTTCATAAAAGTCCATGAAATATGACAATTACGGGCTGAAAATTTTACGTTTCTTTGTAATCCAAATTGTGTAACAACAGGCCTAAGTATTTCATACTTGTTATTAGAACTTGTCTCATTGAGTGGATTTCAGATTTGCCGCATAGATGCTATCAAGCAAGACACCCATGCACATCAGTATAAATCAGGTCCTTAGAAAACTATGAACATTGGGGTTGTGTTTGAGAAATTACAAAAGAAAACAAAAAAGAGAGAACTCTCAAAATGGCAATACTTTAAGTCTGTACACATTTGTTGCATTCCTTCCCTGGCTTTACACGCTAGTACAGCTAGGAATCTCCCTTGTGCTCTCGCAGACATTTCCAATTCACCTTGGGGTAGAGAGAAAAAAATTAAACATAAGAACAACATGGTAGTAGAGGCTTGGTGTCTGTGAAACAAATAACTACTTTGACACTGACACTGCCTGTTAATTACTGGGGTTTCATTACAATGTCTTATCAAAAGCTCTTAAGGTGTTGTTTCATGTGTGGGATATTAGCGGCTGACCCATTGGTTTCTTTTTTTCCTTGTTTTCTTCTGAAGATGCAGTACTCTATTTTCCTACCAGTTAATTCCATGTAAAGAAACAAGACTTTATACACTGCAGGTCAAAAGTCAACATTGTTATACATGGAGATATGACCCATATGTGTTCCAGTCCAATATAATTAGCTTTGACAATATATGTGTAATATTGGTGGATCTTTCTCAACAACGAAGTCACCAAATCAGCAACTTGCTAATACCACAATAAACAACGATTTATCAGACTACGTATCTTACATTTAACCCTGGTGTCCATCTCCTTCTACATTACTTCTTTGGGCGTAAAGAACTCACTGAGGGTGATCTTAGGCGTGCTGTCGCTCTGGCTGACCGAACCAATCATCTCCTGCTCTTCTGCTGGTTCACCTCCGCGTATATGTTCATCCAGGGGATTTTTCTGCAGATTGGTAAATGCCATGTTACAGGGAATGACAATTAAATTATGGTCCGTCCCATTGGCAGCATTTCTCAAAGATGTATATTTAACTTTTTGTTCAGAGTTGGTATTAACCCCTGGACATGTTATTATCAAGAAAATATGAATCTATCCATCATTAAATCCCCATATGACATCAATGTCTAGTAGCGATAACATGCTGTAATGTATATTTGCATAATTTCAAAAATATTTCCCCATTTATATTTATAATTAGAAATATGTGTTTCATCCACCCATACTTCAATTGTTTTGCTTTGTCGTGTGTGACATTTCAATCAATCTGTTTCCTCTTTAGATTAATGAGGGAAATTCCATATCCATAATTGATGCGTTTTCCACAGACTTTGATGGAAATCATTTTAATAATTCAGCTGCTAACAGCCAAAGTACGGTAACAGAATATTAAGCAATTGAATGATAGTTTTCTTAACAATACATCACCGATTCACACGTGCCTCACGCATCCAAATCACTCTAAATCTGAAAAGTTGAAAAGTTATTTGAAAAAAGTTATTTCAAAGGAACGTCATTAGTTCATCATTGATTGATACAGGCCCTACCAAGATAGCATATTCTTATACAGTGGGGCAAAAAAGTATTTAGTCAGCCACCAATTGTGCAAGTTCTCTCACTTAAAAAGATGAGAGAGGCCTGTAATTTTCATCATAGGTACACTTCAACTATGACAGACAAAATGAGGAAAAAAAATCCAGAAAATCACATTGTAGGATTTTTAATGAATTTATTTGCAAATTATGGTGGAAAATAAGTATTTGGTCA
>QNTS01002874.1:4287-18220 GCA_003317085.1 Hucho hucho | reverse complement strand
GGCTGACAGTGGTGTGACTCGGCTAGACTAATCTTTATCCTTATCCTAGCTTTGAAACTCATGCAGTGTGTGTGTGTGTGTGTGTGTGTGTGTGTGAGTGTGTGTGTTAGATGTGTGTGACAGAGAGAGAAAAAGTGTGTGTATCTGTGTATCGGTCTCTTTGAAGTCTGTGTGTATGCGGATATGTATGTGTGTTGTGTGTGTGTGTGTGTGTGTGTGTGTACATGCGCATGTGTGAATGATGTGATTCATTTGGACAGGCTCCCTAAGCTCTGTCCTGTGTAAAAAAAGATTCCAATTGGAAACCTGTGGCGGCATCGTGCTTGGCACATCGCTAAAAGCTTCACCTGTGTCACGGATCCCTCCGGAACTTTCATTACGCACACCTGTCCCCTATTCCCACTTATTAGTCCTTGTATAAGTGTGCCCTTTGGTTTCCATTGGGTGGTCGATTATTGTTACTATGTCCGTTGGTGCGTGTGAGTGTTGGTGCATGTGAGTACCTGTGCTGTGTGTTTTTGGCTTTCGTGGCATTGTGGATTGAGCAGATGATTACGGGTCTTGTCCCGTGTTTTAATCATTGGGCGCGTGTGTTATTTATTCGAGGTACTCCTCACTCTTTTGTTTTGGGTTTTTACCCTATGTTTTGTTACGTGTTTGATCGGTCTTCGTCCCCGTGCCTTTATAAGGCACGCCGTAATTTGGGTTTAATAAAAAAAACTATTACGCATTCCTGAGCCTGTCTCCCGAATCATTTATGCCAGCGTCACAACCTGCACTCTTCCTCCCCTGTAAATGACCTCAAAATTAACCAAACCATCAGAAAAAAACACCATCAGATTCAATGCCATCAAAAATATCAAAGTACAATGATTGAAAGTGTCGTGACGACCAGAGACAACATTTAAAAGGCACCTTCATTAATTGACAAAAGCCTCCCTGTTCAAATCAGGAGACAATGTCTTTAACTGGCTCCATTGTACACTGCTGTATATTTAGTAAGGTGGTTATTTACAGAGAAATATGAGGCAGAGATATTCAATTATGATCCTTGAGAACCACAGCACTGTTGTTTTCCATCCTTTCCCTCCAATCAGGGACTGATTCAGACCTGGGTCACCAGGTGAACGACCACTCTGGCCAATCAATGACCAATTATCTTCCAGGTACAGTAAAAACTAAAACCAGAAGAACTTCAGTCCTCGATTGGTGGGTATTGAATAGCCCTGACCCAATAGCTGAACGTATAGAGGTAACATACATGTAACATGCATACACAAGGTGGTAGTATGAAATCCCAGGGTGTTCTCCACCAAGGCGGAGACACGGAATATCCCAGCCGTCTTGTAAAGGTGTCTGATCCCCTCTTCGATCCAGCTCAGGTTGGATTAGGAGACTGCCGTGCCATCGCCGAAATCCAGATGGATGTTGGTTCTCATTGAGTCCCCCTGGAAAACAAGTAAAGTCTCAAGTAAGTACCACAGATGAAGAAAGAAAGACAGATAGAAAAAGTCCCAAACATCATTATAATATTTTTTAAATTCCATTGATTTTGAGAGCCCAGACAGATCCTTGTACTTGTTTATTCTAGATTAAATACATATCATTGTTGAAATGGGGTTTAATACAATGCCCCAAAACCACAGTACCACTCAGTAATCAGCACTCAGAATGCATGGGCACAGGCAGGGCATCATTCTTTGTTTTTGTCAAAATTCCAACAGCTGGTGTTATGACAGCTCTACATTAGCATACATCCTGAGTCTGACATGTTGTGTGTGTTTGTGTATGTGTGTGTGATGTAGAGAGAGAGAACCACAGGGAGGTCAAGGCACTGTGGTAATCAAGAGACAGTAGGGTGGCATATACACTAGTCAACAGACTGCTGGGCTACATTCACACACAGACACAAGCACTAGCCCAAACATTGGGGTTGCATCATATTCTGCCCCACCATGAGAGCAGTGTGTTTGCCTGTTTTATTGTGTGTGTGTGTGTGTGTGTGTGTGTGCGTGTGTGTGCGTGCGTGCGTGTGTTTGTGTGTGTGTGAGTGAGAGAGAGAGACCGCTAATGTGTGTGTTGGACCCTCCCTGCTCTGCCACTACAGTATATGCAGCGAGTCTACTCAGGGGGGTTACATCTGGCACTTCCCTAGGATCAACACATATACACGTGTTGTTGGTTGCTCCAGCTGCGATCAAACCCTCCCACTTATCCCACCCGTACCCTGCAAGCAAGCACAACTAACTCCCAGCCTCACCGCAGCACATTGTAATGCATTGAAATTGGGATCTTCATTTGTTACACTGCATTAGCACAAGGGGGCTCTGGTCCAGAAACAAACAACAATAGCAATAGCAAAATGCAAAACCCTTTATTCCCTCTCTCTCACACTCTCACTCTCTCTCCCTCTCTCCCTCCCTCCCTCTCTCTCTCTCTCTCTCTCTCTCTGCTTTGCTTCTTTTCAAGCACAGCTGAGTGTGTAAACACGGGAGGGTTGGTTGTGTGTAAGGGAAGGCTTCTGGGGGTATATTTCACGCCATTGTACACTGAAAATGATCAACTATGAATAAGCCGAATAAAGAAAGGCAGAATAGAATGGAAGAAAAGGGATAACGTTGGCAGCTATTGTGTGGAACTGTAATGGCCGACAATCCATGCCAAAATGTCACTCGGAATGGCACTTAGGTTTTCAGTGGCATCGATGTCACTCAGGCTTTTGTTGGTGTCCGTTGTTCACTCTCTGGACACTTCTAGTTCTCTATTGAGGTGTCCTGGGATCACTAGCTAATCTGCATGAGACTGATGCTGGCCTGCTGGCTAAATGTCACGCTTGGTGTCTGTGGCTCCATGTGTGACTCAGAGGGCCACCAAAACCACAATGCATAATAGGGTAAGCATCATGGTCTGGACAGCAGTGCTGGTTGACAATAAGGGGTTTTGTTAGCTCAGATCCAGACACAGTAGGACTGTGTAAAGGACTCCTGTTCAGGTGAATATCAACACACTAAGTATGGTGTAAACGTTGTGATGTCAGTGCTGTCGTGCTGATGGTGTGTCATACCTGGGTTCATATCATTTTTGCTTTATTACAAATGCTTTGAGCGTTTGTTTGAGCCTGCCTGGAGAGCTGGATGGACGGATTTTAACTTCTGGGACTATTCCATTGGTTCTGGTTGGTGTACACATTACATGCTGTAAGGTATCTAATGTACAGTAAATCTGGTTGGTGTACACATGGCATGCTATAAGGTAGCTAATGTACAGTAAATCTGGTTGGTGTACACATGACATGCTATAAGGTAGCTAATGTACAGTACATCTGGTTGGTGTATACATGACATGCTATAAGGTAGCTAATGTACAGTACATCTGGTTGGTGTATACATGACATGCTATAAGGTAGCTAATGTACAGTACATCTGGTTGGTGTATACATGACATGCTATACGGTCACTTTGTGATAATTAAAACTTGACATATGACACTACACATCTCATCCCTTTCTCAAAACATCAAACTTTCTTCCACCTCCCACTCTCCTTTATTTTTATTTTTCTGAACCGCCATGTTCACTACTTAGCAGTACCACACATTAAATATTTAGGCCCATTTGCTCTCCCCAAAAAATACTGCCATCTTGGGCTTCATGAATATAAATTAAAGTCTGAATTCAATAGGACCGAAGGATTTTCCGAATGCATAAGACCCGACGCCATGAAGATTCTTCACCTCCATTAGTCTCCTGTGATAGTTGTTTTTAATTATTTTGGGACTGACATTATTATAAGATACATTTCACATTTCAACTTTTTGACCACATGCCATGTCTCTCTTATCAGAGGATGCCTCTTTTAATGAAAGAAATACATCCTAATTTCCTCAACTCATCACACTGTAATATGACAGCTGGGCCCAGGAGAGACCTCGTGAGAGAAACACTTACTTCTTATCTGCAGTGCAGGGGAGCGCTTCCGCACTTATTCCACCTGAATTCAATGTGAGGTGGTTGAACAGTGTCTAGGTAGTGAGGGGAGCGAGGCAAGGCCCTGGCCCTAGAATGAGGCTACTCTGAGTCTATCACTCTATAACAGGGTCTCCAGGGGTGCATCTCTCTCTAAGGTCTTTACCTCTTACTCTGTATCTCAGCTCTGGACTGTGGGTCTGTAGCTGTGTGTGGGTGATGTTGCGTTGCAAGTTACAATTAAACTTTCAGCAGTTGGTGTATATGGAACAACATAACAGGGAAATCATTTCAGGTGTATGTCTGGAGAAACAGCCATGTAACAGGCCTACAATGACTGAGTTGTGCACCACATGCTAGGACTACTTTTACAACCATGCGTAACAATAAAAAACACATTGTTTTACATTCCATGGCTTAAGGTAAAAATCAATGCAACTCATAACAGTGATGTATACAAAGGCGTCCATTTGGGCTCCTACAGGTCCATAACAATGATATACAAAAAATAGGCAATTCTACCTCATCCAGATGCACCAGGAAGGTGACGTTGGTGTGCAGGTCGGCGGTAAGCTTGCCCTCTCTGGTGGAGAGAGAAAGACCTTTTAGAGCCCTGCTTCCTGGGTGTGAACATGTCCTTGACTCCCTTGATGCAGTTGTTGGAAACCACTTTTCGGTACCTTAAGAAGATACCATATGAATGAGTTAGTACATGTTTATTATGGTTTACTGAGGTTAAGGCTTCATGACACTACTAGTTAACAAGGCTAAGGTATTGGTCACATTCATCAATGAAGCTTGACAAGAAATGTCAAAAATGTTATTTTTAACCTCAAAGTGATTGTGGAAGTGACAGAGCTAGTGAACAAGACTTGCTATTCTTTTACTTGTTGGGTACTAACTTCTACAGTGAGGGAAAATAGTATTTGATCCCCTGCTGATTTTGTATGTTTGCCCACTGACAAAGAAAGGATCAGTCTACAATTTTAATGGTAGGTTTATTTGAACAGTGAGAGACAGAATAACAACAAACAAATCCAGAAAACGCATGTGAAAAATGTTATTAATTGATTTGCATTTTAATGAGGGAAATAAGTATTTGACCCCTCTGCAAAACATGACTTAGTACTTGGTGGCAAAACCCTTGTTGGCAATCAGAGGTCAGACGTTTCTTGTAGTTGGCCACCAGGTTTGCACACATCTCAAGAGGGATTTTGTCCCACTCCTCTTTGCAGATCTTTGGTAAGTTCACATTCTGTCAGAAGATGTTATTGTTAGATATCAGGTATCCTATGGAGAGGACAAGGGCCACAGTCTGGTTCCAGTCAACAGGACAGCTATGAGTTGGGGAGGAGTGAGGAATTTGAGCCGAGGTCGTGTCAGATGAAGTGAGAAAGAACAGGCATCACTAAAGTCCTGTCTAGCAACAGATATGTATTGGCTGTCCAAATGTGTAAGGAGGAGACTCAGAATAGGAGGAAGGTATAAATATATGTGCTTGTGTAGATATGTCTTTGTCTTTGCAGCTGTTTGCCCCATTGGGGGAATAAACTTGGTTTGAGCTTTGACTAGTTGTCTGTTGGTTTTTCACTAGAACGTAACAGACAAAACATTACTTTTAACCCTGAAAGTTAATGTGTAGTTATCGGTCACATTGACAAAACTCATAAATGCTTAGTAACTCCTGGACAAAACTTGACTTTTAATCTTGGGGGAAGCATATGCATAAATGAAGGATGTACCATTCTCATCAGACCTCAGCCATCCTGAGGCGCCCTAATCTGTGTCCTAGGACTCCTGACTGTGCTTTGTAGCTCTCAGTAGTACACTATCACTCAGTATAGATCTACTGCCTGGTGAATGACTCAGGTCTAAATAGCCAATATCACTATTCACACTAGGAGCCGTGCCAGAAGGTGTGACACCCTGACAGTGTTTCATTACAGTGGGAAGATGACGAGCATTGGCCAACCTATACAGAGAGATCCAGAAGCCACAGTAAGTTTTAATATGTTGTTGTACTTCTCTTTTGAAATGTGTGATACCTATTCAGGCCTTTTAAGTTTCTCAAAGAGATATGTTTTTTTTTTTTTGCATTTCACTGTCTCTATCACCAGCTGTGGAGAGAGAGAGAGAGAGAGAGAGAGAGAGAGAGAGAGAGAGAGAGAGAGAGAGAGACACATGTCATGCGGTCAGGAAGTTTGTGAAATGTATCATATAATAATTTCCGTCCCAAAATAATTTAAAACAACTATCACTGGAGACTAATGGATTCTAATTAAAACTCATACAGTCTGACCTGACACCGCTGGCATTTATAAACAAATGTATCATTGCTTTTCTCTTCCCTGTCTTTAGAAGACAAAAAAACCTACAACCTACAGTCCTATTAAATCCAAAATTGGCTTAAATAGGACAATGTACACAAAGCATCATACAAAACGTCTCTCTTTCATGGACAATGAAACTTCTGTTGACGTATGTTTAGATTTTAGATAAAAGGACATGTTTCATGTGTTCTATTTTACTGCAATGTGAGTTATTATACTAGTACACTATAATTACCATTGAATGTCGTGGGCCCGACATATACACGAATCAGCAGAGAGGACTTTGGCGTAGTCTTTTCCCAGCATGCAAGAGTTTCCTGGTCTGCGTTTCATATAGATCTGTTTCTATGAAACATACAGGATATGAATCCATATAGTGAACGCACATGAGATTACAGTATGCTCTTTTTCAAATGTCAAATTAGCATAGAACAGCAAGTCAAACCATTCTTATGTTAACCTATTGAGCTTATTAGAACTACCCAAACACTGTAAGAACACTGTATCTACCTTGTAAAAACATTTCAGTCTGGGGGAGGGTTTAGTATTTTCTGTTATTTAGTCCAGTGGAGGGTCAGGAATTTTGTAGTCAACTAAATGCCAAATTGCTCAGGGTTTGAGAATGAGTTAGCTTATTACATTATCTCGATGATACTGATTCTCTTCTGGGCACGCAATATCAAGTGCGCCTAGTGTGGCCTCAATAAAAAGATCCATAGCCTATACTACAGTGGCTTCGGATAGTATTCAGACCCCTTGACTTTTTCCACATTTTGTTACGTTACAGCCTTATTCTAAAATATATAAATATAATAAAAATATCACAGCATGCCGCACACAATACCCCATAATGACATAGTGAAAACAAGATTTTTGAAATGTTTGCAAATGTATAAAAAAATAGAAATACCTTATTTACATAAGTATTCAGACCCTTTGCTATGAGTCTCAATGTAGCAGGTGCATCCTGTTTCCATTTGATTGGAGTCCACCTGTGGTAAATTCTATTGATTGGACATAATTTGAAAAGGCACACACCTGTCTATATAAGGTCCCACAGTTGACAGTGCATGTCAGAGCAAAAACCAAGGCTTGAGGTCGAAGGAATTGTCCGTAGAGCTCAGAGACAGGATTGTGACTGGGCACAGATCTGGGGAAGGGTAGAAAAAAATGTCTGCAGCATTGAAGAGTCACAAGCGAGTCCAAGCTCTGTCGCAGCCGGCCGGCCGCGACCGGGAGACCCATGGGCGGCGCACAATTAGCACAGTGTTGTCCGTGTTAGGGGAGGGTTTGGCCGGCAGGGATGTCCTTGTCCCATTGCGCACTAGCGACTCCTGTGGCGGGCCGGGCGCAGTGCACGCAGACACGGTCCCCAAGTGTACGGTGTTTGTCCCGACACATTGGTGCGGCTGGCTTCCGGGTAAAGTGGGCATTGTGTCAAGAAGCAGTGCGATTGGTTGGATTGTGTTTCAGAGGACGCACGGCTCTCGACCTTCGCCTCTCCCGAGTCTGTACGGGAGTTGAAGCGATAAGACAAGACTGTAACTACCAATTGGATACCACAAATTTGGGGAGAAAAATAAATAAATAAATAAACAAAACAAAAAAAGATTCACAAGAACACAGTGGCCTCCATCATTCTTAAATAGAAGAAGTTTTGAACCACCGCCCGGCCAAACGGGGGAGAAGAGCCTTGGTCAAGGAGGAGACCAACAACCCGATGATCACTCTGACAGAGCTCTAGTGGAGATGGGAGAACCTTCCAGAAAGACAACCATCTCTGCAGCACTCCACCAATCAGGCCTTTATGGTAGAGTGGCCAGACAGAAGTAATTCCTCAGTAAAAGGAACATGACAGCCCACTTGGAGTTTGTCAAAAGATACCTAAAGACTGTCAGACCATGAGAAACAAGATTATCTGGTTTGATGAAACCAAGATTGAACTCTTTGGTCTGGAGGAAACCTGGAACCACCCCTAGAGTGAAGCATGGTGGTGGCAGCACCATGCTCTGGGGATGTTTTTCAGTGGCAGGGACTGGGAGACTAGTCAGGATCGAGGAAAAGATGAACAGAGCAAAGTACAGAGAGATCTTTGATGAAAACCTGCTCCAGAGTGCTCAGGACCTCAGACTGGGGTGAAGGTTCACCTTCAAAAAGGACAACAACCCTAAGCACACAGACAAGACAATGCAGGAGTGGCTTCGGGACAAGTCTCTGAAAGTCCTTGAGTGACCCAGCCAGAGCCCGGACTTGAACCCGATCGACATCTCTGGAGAGCCCTGAAAATAGCTGTGCAGCAACGCTCCTCATTCAACCTGACAGAGCTTGAGAGTATTTGTATTTTTTTCACGTTTAACCTTTATTTAATTTGGAAAGTCAGTTAAGAACAAATTATTATTTACAATGACTGCTGGCCGCCCTATGGGACTCCCAATCACAGCCAGATGTGATTCAGCCTGGATTCAAACCAAGTACTGCAGTGACGCCTCTTGTACCGAGATGCAGTGTATTAGACCACTGCACCACTCGGGAACCCTTGAGAGGATCTGCAGAGAAGAATGGGAGAAACTCCCCAAATACAGGTGTGCCAAGCTTGTAGCGTCATGCCCAAGAAGACTCAATGTGGTAATTGCTGCCAAAGGTGCTTCAAGCAAAAATGTCTAAAAAACAGTTTTTGCTTTGTCATTATGAGGTATTGTGTGTAGATTGATGAGGGAAAAAAACTACATTTAATCAATTTTAGAATAAGGCTGTAACATAACAAAAAAAAGTAATGGGGTCTGAATACTTTCCGAAGGCACCGTATGCAGTATGCTATAGGCATAAGCTATACGAACAGCATGCAAGGAGACGCAAAGGTCAAAGTTATATTTAGAAGAAAATGTACTTCCTTTAAGTTTTTGTGCTGCTGGGATGGTGTATATAAAACTAAGTTACACTGCATTACACACTGCAATGGATAGGCATTCTCAATCATGAGCCCCGGCCTGTCCTGTTCTTGCTGATGTAAACCCTTGAAACGTGTGCACTGAGAGTCGGGAAGCAGGTACAGGGAGTGTTTAAATAAACAAAACAATAAACACGAAACAAAAACAACGCACTGACATGAAACAGAGTCAATAACACCGGAGGAAAGAACCAAGGGGAATGACAGATATAGGGAAGATAATCAAGGAGGTGATGGAGTCCAGGTGAGTGTAATGAGGCGCTGGTGCGCTTGACAATGGTGAAAAGTGTGCGGGATAATCAGCAGCCTGATGACCTTGAAGCCGGAGAGGGAGTATATGTGACAATCCTTTTGAGCTGCCTAACAAATGACTGTGCTGTGTACGATGGCACTTTAGGAGGAGAGTTAAAGGCTTCTGGATTTTTTATTTGTCCCTTACATTATATATCTGTGCGCGCGGACTAGGCCTACTGATGCCCTGTTCAGATTGAGAGGGAGAGAGTGAAGATGAAAAGGAAGACCGGAGGTGAGCTTGCTACTGATATAATTGAAGCGATTTATTTCTTTTTTTGACTTCGCAATAAGCCATATTCAAGTAATTTACATAACTTACATCACTATGAAGCAGCAGCAGATTAATTTAGCTTTAGGCTACAAACAACAAGAGGGTTTTGTGTTGGAGTCTTTCTTCCTATTCTAGATTTAAGAAGTAGGCCTACCTGTTTGACAGATGAAATTATAGTCAACTATCCATAGACTTTGTCAGCCAAGTCCTTCTGTCACCATACACTCCTTAAATATCTGTGTCAGTGAAGAGCTTGGTGTATTAAGTTAAAACCAGGGCTCGAATTGAGGGATATGTTAGGGTTTCTCTTGTTAAAGAAAATGGCTAAAGCATAGGTCTACCCCCTTGTTAACTCGTTATTTTGGGGACAGGGTTTTTGGACCTGATTATATAAAGTGATCTATAACGACACGTTAGTCTGCAATGCTTTATGCTAGAAACAAGCTGTGAAATTCCGGGTAAAGACGTGACTACGATGCATATGGAATATCTTTGGTTTGTCTCTATGACATTCAGAGGCTGTGCTACAACCTTCTATAACCGAGGAGACAAAAAATGGACTTGGCAAGTAATGTGTGATTCTGTCACTATCAATTGACGTTCAACCTTTCAACAGGCTACTGAACAACATACTAACTCTAAAATCAGTCAGGAGCAAGCCAGGTAGCCTAAGAAGTATTATATGTTATAGAATGTATTATATATTTTAGAATGTATTATATTATTTCCAGGCATTAGCCTGTCATTTAAAACTTCTTCGGGATCGATGTCCCTTCCACGGGACGGTTGAGCTAACATAGGCTAATGCGATTAGCATGAGGTTGTAAGTAAGAAGAACATTTCCCAGGACATAGACATATCTGATATTGACAGAAAGCTTAAATTCTTGTTAATCTAACTGCACTGTCCAATTTACAGTAGCTATTACAGTGAAAGAATACCATTGTTTGAGGAGAGTGCACAATTTTGAACAGAAATGCAATGGTTCATTGGATCAGTCTAAAACTTTGCACATACACTGATTCCATCTAGTGGCCAAAATCTAAACTGCACCTTGGCTGGAATAATACATTATGGCCTTTCTCTTGCATTTCAAAGATGATTGTACAAAAAACTACAAAAGAACGTCTGGTTTTACTTTGTATTATCTTTACCAGATCTATTGTGTTATTCTACTACATTCCTTGCACATTTCCATAAACTTCAAAGTGTTTCCTTTCAAATGGTACCAAGAATATATATATCCTTGCTTCAGGGCCTGAGCTACAGGCAGTTAGATTTGGGTATGTCATTTTAGGCAGGAAATTGAAAAAGAGGCTAATCCTTAAGAGATCAATTGTGAAACATTTGTCACACGCTACAGGCTGGCATGAGCACTCAGCATCAACAACAGCACTACAACAACATGCTTATAAATTTCGCATTTAGGCTGTATAATTATAATTTTTTTCAGTTATAATTAAATAGAAACACCAGTTTGGCCAGTCTCTGGTTTGAGGACCATGTTGTGAGCTATGCATGCATTGTTTTCTCTTATATTCCCATGGCCTAATCAGAGTCAACCCAAATCAATTTTGTAACAATATCAAGGAATGAAATAGAAAATTATAAGTGCATATATGCCTACGTGATGACATTAGCTATGCTAATCAACAAATGGCAAATTAATTGATCAAATACTTAAGATGTAACTGGTACTGTTGCACAAATTTTTTTACAGTTTATAGACAACTTTAGCACTGTTCCAAACTTAGACTATCCTATTTTTTAACAATAGCCTGTATAGATTCATGCAGTCTTTTATCATAACGGATATCTTTTCACCCCTACCCTTGTCCACAATGGTCTGTGAATCCACAACCTTCTGGCAACTTTGTCATGTAATGCTTAGAAAATGACGAACAGTTTCTAAAACTGCATATCTAAGGCTTTGGTCTGTCCTAGAAGTGAGGGTAAATGGTAGGCATGTTCTATGCTATCCACCATGTTAAATTATTATTTTGGGTATAGGGGGACTTTTCTTTTGCGTTCAGGGAGGGCCATTCATTTTTCATTTCAGAGGTCCAATTTTCTCCAGGTATCGCTCATTATAAAAAATACGTACAGTCCCTAACTACCATGTAAATACATAAGTATTAGGTAATCAGGACACAATAAGTTGGACCGACTTCCTTTTGAAGAGGTCTTAACTTGTTATGAAGGTGCCACGTCTGATAGTCTCCTTCTGTACATTTCCTGTTGAAGATTAACTTGTAGTCTATCTTGATAAGCTGCCACTTGGAACTATGGCTGAAGTGTCAGAAAAACCAAAGTACGATAACCTCACTCTTCCCTCATAACAAAAAACCAAAACTATTCTCCATGGCAAGTAGATGGATACACAAGTTAATATAACTCAAGTGTTGTCAGCGCTACAAGTTTTCACCAATGAACTTAAGTCTATGAGTAATGGAACCTTCCTCGTTAAATATGTCTATCAAATGGGGCATTCAGTCCTAACTTAACATACTGACGAATCTCTGTTACGCACGCCTCTTGGAGGGAATGCAAGACCCTGCTACACTCAACTACCCGTGGAGTGAAAGAGGCATGTGATTGCAAGTGCGGGTAAGGATGACAGAGGCAGAGAATATATTACCATTTGCAGGGAATTTATTCTAACTTCACACGGTAATTTGGGGAAAAGGGGCTGGACGGAACCAAAGCAAAGTTAAAGTTAAAAGAGCCCCCTCTCCTACCTTACCTACCCACTTCTCACTTATTCTTAATGCCACCTGGCGCTAATCAAAATACAGTGGTGGTCCGGCCAGGTCTTACCTAATGTGCATAGACAGAGTACATACTACGGGTATATGTATGTCCGCTGGCCTCTTGCCTAAACACTCCCAAGGTGGTTCCCCTTCCCCCCTGGCAACAAAAACAGAATGACTAACGTAAAGTGAACAATTTCAATAATCACAAACACAGTCCTTTTGGCATGCACATACCTCAACAAAATACTTTACAAAAACTGTCTCTGTAAAACAACCAACACAGGACATCAAAGAAGCTCTCTGCTAACAAAGGAACACTGGCTTTTAAAGCTGCAGAAGGAGTTGGTAATTGCAGACAGCTGTATCTCCTGACGAGAGGGCGGGGTCAGAGCTCCAATCTGCAATGGGGCCGACCAATCAGCTGTTTGGAATCCAGGAAGCCCTTTCCTGAAACACATACACACACAACACAGAAACTGGGGAACGTAACAATCTCCCATTTAGACGTCTGTTAATAAAGACGAGACATCAGCATTAGTTTAATTGTAAATTCCTCTGTCCCACCCCCTATATTTTTTACTTCTATCCCCTTATATCTTCTCTCCAAGAGGAATAGGGTTCCCAAGAGAACAAGAAGGAGAGACATATAACATCATCCCTCCCTTTCACCAAAAGGAACAAAGTCCCAAAAGAATGGAGGACAAAAGAACATCATCCCCCCCATCTCTAGATCATTCATCACTACTCATGTCATCCACTACATGACCGAAGTATGTGGACACCTTCTCGTTGAACATCTCATTCCAAAATCATGCACATTAATATGGAGTTGGTCAGCACCGCCTGGTCCCCCTCCAATCTTCTGGGCTTTCCGCTAGATATTGGAACATTGCTGCAGGGACTTGCTTCCATTCAGCCACACAAGCATTAGTGAGGTCAGGCATTGACATTTGGCGATTTGGCCTGGCTCGCAGTCGGCGTTCCAATTCATCCCAAGGGTATTAGATGGGGTTGAGGTCTGTGCTCTGTGAAGGCCAGTCAAGTTCTTCCACACCGATCTCGACAAACCATTTCTGTATGGAATTCGCTTTGTGCACGGTGGCATTTTCATTCTGAAACAGGAAAAGGCCTTCCCCAAACTGTTGTCAAAGTTAGAAGCACAGAATTGTCTAGAATGTCATTGTATGCTGTAGCGTTAAGATTACCCTTCACTGGAAACAAGGGATTTCCCTTCACTGAAACTAAGAGAACTAGCCCGGACCATGAAAAACAGCCCCAGACCATTTTTCCTCCTCCACCAAACTTTACAGTTGGCACAATGCAATGGGGCAGGTAGCGTTCTCCTGACGTCCGCCAAACACAGATTAGTCCGTC
>QNTS01002873.1:66772-157071 GCA_003317085.1 Hucho hucho | reverse complement strand
CCAGTTGTCCTCTGAATCATTCAGATGTTCATTGGCAAACTTCAGACGGGCATGTATATGTGCTTTCTTGAGCAGGGGGACCTTGCGGGCGCTGCAGGATTTCAGTCCTTCACGGTGTGGTGTGTAACCAATTGTTTTCTTGGTGACTATGGTCCCAGCTGCCTTGAGATCATTGACAAGATCCTCCCGTGTTGTTCTGGGCTGATTCTTCACCGTTCTCATGATCATTGCAACTCCACGAGGTGAGATTTTGCGTGGAGCCCCAGGCCGAGGGAGATTGACAGTTCTTTTGTGTTTCTTCCATTTGCGAATAATCGCACCAACTGTTGTCACCTTCTCACCAAGCTGCTTGGCGATGGTCTTGTATCCCATTCCAGCCTTGTGTAGGTCTACAATCTTGTCCCTGACATCCTTGGAGAGCTCTTTGGTCTTGGCCATGGTGGAGAGTTTGGAATCTGATTGATTGATTGCTTCTGTGGACAGGTGTCTTTTATACAGGTAACAAACTGAGATTAGGAGCACTCCCTTTAAGAGTGTGCTCTAATCTCAGCTCGTTACCTGTATAAAAGACACCTGGGAGCCAGAAATCTTTCTGATTGAGAGGGGTCAAATACTTATTTCCCTCATTAAAATGCAAATCAATTTATAACATTTTTCACATGCGTTTTTCTGGATTTGTTTGTTGTTATTCTGTCTCTCACTGTTCAAATAAACCTACCAATTATAGACTGATCATTTCTTTGTCAGTGGGCAAACGTACAAAATCAGCAGGGGATCAAATACTTTTTTCCCTCACTGTACATACCTATATAGATATACATACTTTTTAGAATCTACCTTTATTATTCCCTACAAACCCTACCACCCTTCCCCCAATTGGAGTAAACTAATTAACAATAATGCTTAGGCTTCTACCTTCAGTTTATACACATTTTACAGACACAATCTATGTTACAATAGTTATATTTTGTTTGTTTTTAGTCCTTCCTCTATTTCTGATGTCCATCCAGTTTGATTTCTATTTGTAACTGTGCTATTTCACAAGATTTCTGAACCTACAGTTGAAGTCGGAAGTTTACATACACCTTAGCCAAATGTTTTTCACAATTCCTGACATTTAATCCTAGTAAAAATTCCCTTTCTTAGGTAAGTTAGGATCACCACTTTATTTTAAGAATGTGAAATGAAATTTGTGGAGTGGTTGAAAAACAAGTTTTAATGGCTCCAACCTTAGTGTAAACTTTCGACTTCAACTGTATATACATTTTACAGACCCCGTATGTTTTACTCTGGTAATCTTGTTATTAGTCCCACCCTTCAGCTCCATTCAACCCCTCCCATCTATCTCTTAACACCATCCATTTTGGATTTCTATTCGCCATATATTTTTCAACTGTGCTGCGATGCTTCACAAAAGTACCAAACCTTTTTTTTCCCATCGCTTCTACAGATTCTACAGCTAAAATAATTATTATATTATTGATTGATTGACTATGGCTTTTCAAATCACCCAGTATTGCTATCTGCAACGTTAGTTCTAGGCAAATGTTGCAGTTCTTCAGCCATTCCTGGACCTGTGACCAAAAACGAGCTACATATGGACAATACCAAAATAAATGATCTAATGACTCTGCCTCCTCACAACAAAATATGCAGGATGCTTTTTATTGATATTCTACAATGATATTCAATAGGCTACATCTGTCCGTACAAACTTTGATTGAGAAATGATTACCTCACCTAAAGCTCCCGCACCTAAGGCTATGGTTTGTCCTTCCCTCTCATCATCTTATGAATATAACAACAACTTACTGCACTAATGGCAGAACTCAAGAGAAACTCAATACATCTGCATTTAGTTAGCAGGTGATACAATAATACAGTACTAGGAGCAGATAAAAATATCTTGCCTCTGACATTTTTAGAAGACTAAAGCACCAGTACACTTTTGTGTACAAAGCATTGATAGGACAACTCCCTTTGCATCTCTGTTCCTTACTGACCAGATCAGTCACTCAATACAGTCTTCCTTCACAGTCGCTGCTATCCTTGTTTGTTCCTAAGGCTAGAACTGAGATGGGGGACAAAATATTCTACCCATAATGCCCCTTCATCCTGGAACACGCCTCAAAAGATATTAAAGTTAGTGTCCTCATCTGTTTTTAAGACCCTGATTGACGACACTGTTTGTGATAGCTGTAGTTTTTGCTATCACGTTTGAAGGTAAGACCCAGGTGCAGACAATGTCGAAGTAACAAAAGTGTAATAATTCGAACACGGGAAGGCTCAGGTCAGGTCAGGCAGAGGTCGGTATTTCACAGTCGTAGGGCAAAGGTACCGGACGGCAGGGAGGCTCAGGGTCAGGGCAGGCAAAGGTCGGTAATCCAGAGTAGTGGGGTAAAGGTACCGGACGGCAGGCAGGCTCAGGGCAGGCAGAAAGGACAAAACCGGGAAAACTAGAAAATTGGAAAATAGACAAGGCAGGAGCAAGGGGAAAAACACTGCTAGGTTTTGAGAAACAAAACAAACTGGCACAGACAGACAGAAAACACAGGTATAAGTACACAGGGGATAATGGGTAAGATGGGTGACAGCTGGAGGGTGTGGATACAAACACAAGGACAGGTGAAACAGAACGGGGGCGTGCCAGCGCTGGAACTCAGAGATGAGGCCTGGGTCCAGGATGTCCCTAGCGGAGACCCAGGCCACAACTCTCTCCTCCGGGCCACAACCCTCCCCTGCCCCGAGGTCGAACCTTCAGGAGACGTCTCACCATGTACACCGGTCGGCCGTCGATGAGACAGGGGAGAGGGGTGGGCCTGGAAACAGGAGACAAGGGCCAGTCAGAAATAGTTTTAACTCTAGACACAGAAGAGGTAGGAAAAGTACGGTGGGTGCGGGGAAAAAGAGGACGAACAGCAGAGGGGCTAATGATCTAGGAGCGGGGGAAAAGGTCTCGGCTTCCGGGGGTGTAGCCGTGGCACTATAGCGGCGTGCCAGCGCCTCAGGCTTGACCTTCTTGGAAACCGGTCGGGGCTGTGGAAGTGAAGTGGCCCAGGCCTTACTGATTCCTCCCGGAGGTCCTGGTACTGTGCGGAGCTGGCGGAGAGGTCCAGGGCAATTTCCAAGCCCCCCGGAAGATGTCCCGGGGCAGGCAGAGCTGACTTCAGGCAATGAGTGTGGCAGGACGGGCTCCAGCCCACGTTACCACCAGTAAGCCAGTCAGTGGAGGGATTGTGTCGCTGGAGCCAAGAGAATCCCAATACCACAGGAACTTGCGGAAACTCAACCTGCAGGAATTGGATCATCTTGCTGTGGTTCCCTGACACTCGTAGGTTGATGGGGGTGGTCTGGTGGGTAACCTGGCCTATAGAGTGCCCGTCCAGTGCTCTAATACCCATGGGAATGAAGAGGGGTTGAGTGGGGATGCCCAGCTTGGACGGCAGTGTAACGTCCATGAGACTCACATCGGCCCTGAGTCAATGAGTACCTGGAGAGACTTGGATTGGTCGCCCAACCGCAGGATGGCACGGAGAGGGGGGCGAGCCAGGGGAGATGAAAAATGATCTTTAAGGCCCACCAGAGTACTCACTCCAACGAATGAGATAGGTCTCTTGAAGGGACAGGTAGACACATAATGACCGGCTGTACCGCAATACAGACAACTCTGGGTCTCAAGTCTGCGTACACGTTCGGCTAGACAACCTAGCCCTGCCTAGCTGCATGGGCTCGGGAAGAGGTGAATCAGCAGTCTCCGGAAGCTCTTGGAGGGACTCGGGTAAGCTCGGATCCTCTCGGGGACGTAGACGTCGGGGACTTCCCAGAGTTCGTCAGATGCAAGGTGTGATCCCTGAGTGAGCGATTGGGACTGCAATCGGACCTCTTCTCCCTCCTATGTTCCCGTAGCCAACCATCGATCCGGATGGTTAAAGCGATGAGTGAGTCGAGATCCGTTGGTTGTTCTCGGGCTGCCAGCTCATCCCTTACCTCCTCCCATATTTCGTGCAGGAATGTGTCGAACAGGGCTTCCAGGTTTCAGGTACCCTCTGCTGCTAGCGTGCGGAACTCCGCCACATAGTCTGCCACACTGAGGGTGTCCTCCCGAAGCTGGAGTAACTTCCGAGCCGCCTCTCTTCAGGACAGCGGAGCCTCAAAAACTTTTCTCACCTCCGCCACGAATACCTCCAGACTGAGGCAGATGGCAGATTGTTGCTCCCACACCGCCGTGGCCCAGGCGAGTGCCCTCCCGGACATCAGCGTAATAATGTACGCTATCTTTGAGCGGTCTGAGGGGAACGAAGAAGGCTGCAGCTCGAAAACGAGGGAGCACTGGGAGAGAAAGGCCCGGCAGGTTCTGGAATCTCCATCGTAGCGCTCCGGGGGAAGTAAGCAGGGTTCCCGGGAAACCGGAGTGACGGTGCTGCTACCAGCTGTGTTACTGAGGGGCTGGGAGGTTACCGTAGTGGTCGGCTGCCTGGTAGGTAACCCACGGAATTGCTCCCGGAATGCGTCCAATGTTAGGTTGTGACGTTCGGCCATGTCCTGGAACCCTTCCATCAGACCACGAAGCAACTCCTCGTGTCTACTAATGATGGTTCCTTGGGTGGAGATGGCATTACGGAGCTGGTCAAAGTCTGCTGGGTCAGTCATGGCGAGTTCGTACTATCACGTTTGAAGGTAAGACGCAGGTGCAGACCATGTCGAAGTATCAAAAGTTTATTAATTCGAACACGGGCAGGCTCAGGGTCAGGTCAGGCAGAGGTCGGTAATCCAGAGTAGTGGGGCAAAGGTACCGGACGGCAGGCAGGCTCAGGCTCAGGGCAGGCAGAAAGGACAAAACAGACAAGGCAGGAGCAAGGGGGAAAACACTGGTAGGTTTAAGGAACAAAACGAACTCGCACAGGTATAAGTACCCAGGGGATAAATGGGGAAGATGGGCGACACCTGGAGGGGGGTGGAGACAAGCACAAGTACAGATGAAAGAGATCAGGGCGTAACAGTTTCTGATCTTCAAATGTATCTGTAACTTCTGACACGTGTGTGTTGACACTGTGTCTTTTGTGTGTATGTTGTATTTTTATGTAATATTTTATGTAAACGCTTCTATTTCCCTGTTTTGCCTTCCTGCCAGGTCGGCGGAAATAGGTTTTTAACCTCAATGGGTCTTACTGCCACGACTCCCGCCGAAGGCGGCTCCTCTCCTTTTTCGGGCGGCGTTCCGCGGTCGACATCACCGGCTTTCTAGCCATCGCCGCTCCATTTTTCATTTATCCATTTGTTTTGTCTTGTTCCCTGCACATCTGGTTTTCATTCCCCAATCAATCTACATGTATGTATTCCTCTGTTCCCCCTCATACCTTTGTGTAAGATTATTTGTGTGTTACGTGTTTTGACGCACTAGGCTAGAGTTTGGTATTTTCAGTGTGTTTTCACGAAGCTTATTTGTATGGTTATACATTTATGTTGTTTGACATTCTTGCGCAATGTTACACTTTCTCTGCTCTCCTGCACCTGACTTCACCCCCAGTACGCACACGCCTGACACTTACCTGGTTGAATAAAGGTTAAACACAAAAAACTATAGCACTACACCACTGCTGATGGTTGCTCGTCATTGTAGACTACTACATCTAATTTAACTAACTTAACTTTATCATTTAATTCCATTTTGCATCAATTAGAGATCTATTACGTTACTTGCTACACATGGAGCCACTGACTGTCGACAGTGCCACTTTGATTGGCCGACAATAACAACATTGCAGCACAGAGAATGCAGATGAGAATGTTAATGAGCCATTGCCTCTAAACACTGCTGGATAAAAATGTCCCGTATTGAGCCCGTAGGAGTCGTTTTGTGACAGCGTTGTGACAGAGGGGAGGAAACTCCATCTCTGTGACCTTGAGCATTTGGATCTATACACCCATAGCCCCCTCTCACAAAGAATGTCACACCTCCCTGTGGAACCCTGGGATACACACCTCGGAGGCTCTAGGAAGCCTGTGATAAGGACTGAGACAGTAGGGTCACAATGTGAACTGTCTGTCTTGTCTGTCTGAGGTGGATAGAATATTAACCACTATCTAAATGACCCAACACTGTCTACTGCTGGATCAGTTTCCCAAGTAGGGTTTTGTATATTTTAAGGCAAAGGAGCAGGCTCAGGTGGAATTCAATCTCTTATCTGTGGTCTCGAAGGGTTCTCTGTGTGTGTGTGTGTGTGTGTGTGTGTGTGTGTGTGTGTGTGTGTGTGTGTGTGTGTTTGCGTGTGTGCGTGCATGCATGTATGCATGTGTAACAAGTGCACAGTCAAGATAAAACAATTCTCCATAGAATGATGATTTCACATGAATGACATAAAGCATATCAGTACTCAAATCTGGGAATGCAGTCCCAATATCACGCCAAGCCCGTTTGTACTATGCATATAGGCCTTGTTCGTTTTTTGGAAATATTGTACACATCAAGACAGTACAACAACATACAGAATTAAAGTATATAAATCCATTCAAGCATAAAGTGCATTAATGGAAATCTAGGACAGGAATATTGACGTTTTACCAACGTTATCAGCGTAGAAACTATCAATGAAATAAGACATAATATACAATGAATCTGTTGTAAATTGATTTTCTTCCATGCAGAGGACCACAGACATTAAGATAAGACTATCATTATCAATAACAACTACCATTGTGAAGAAAAAATACACCAGTATTATTCTATATGTAAATGATAATCTACATAATGTTGATTATACAGTGTATATAGCTAGTTCATATAAAATGATAAAATAATATATGTCCAGGTAGAAGTCTATAACACCTACAATACAGAAATAAGCAGAGCGCTGCTCCACCAATCTCTTCGTCCTTGACCTTTCCACGACAAGGGTGTGTGACCTGCTGCTGACTACTACCGGGAGTCCATCACTGCTCATTCATTCCAAAAACAGGTTGTTTCCTAATCGGTCCTGAGCCCTCGAGGCTGGCGAGCCTCAACAATACTTTAGCAACACGACACGTCTGAACATTTCTATTGAGGGAGATTGTCAGTCAAGTTTAGTGAATTAATGATGGAAGAAGACTGGTGCCTGTCAAAGAGGTTTAGAATTTGATACTCCCCCATCCGCGCGCTGCTAGAACAGGGATGCGGCTAGAGATGCGGAAATCTTATCACACAGGAAATATGTGATCTAATGTAACTGAGCATGACAGGGACTGACAGCCGCACCGGACAGAGAGAGAAAGGGAGAGCAATTATACAGTAGCCAACATTCAGAAAGAGTGCAAGTGTCATAAAAGGACAGTGTGAACAGTGATGACTAAACGGTGCAAAGGAAGACAAATCTGAATCCCGTTCATCCCGTTCACCATCGCCATGCTGAGGGGAGACAGAGAGCAGTGAAATGGATCTGATCCCTTCAACATGGTCTCTAGTATTGACCATAAGCCAGCCAAGGTAACACTGAAAACAACGGCCTCAAGCATTGGTCTCAAGCATGGGTCTTAAGAATTACACAATTAAAGTTACTCCCTTACAGAACTCTCTCCTCCTAATACAACTAACTCCTTCCACCCAAAACAGCTAACGCCCTCCTCCTAATAAAACAAACTCCCTCCTCCTAATACAACTAACTCCCTCCCCCCAATACAAGTAACTCCCTCCCACCAAAACAGCTAACCACCTCCTCCTAATACAGCTAACTCACTCCTCCTAATAAAACGAACTCCCTCCTCCCAATACAGCTAACTCCCCCCTCCCAAAACAACTAACCTCCTCCTCCAAATACAACAAACTCCTGCCTCCCAATACATAAAACTCCTTCCTCCTAATAAAACTAACTCCCTCCTCCCAATACAACTAACTCCCTCAATACAACCGCCTGGTCTCAACATGCATTTGGTCTCCTACGATGAGAGAACCTGAAAAGTCAAAAATTTCTAAATGGAGTGTGGGCGACGGGGCAGTAACAGGACGTTTGCAAATTAGATATACAAGAGGTTGTGTCAGTGTGCTGAGAAAAGGATATTCATACAAATGGCCTGTGAAGATACTGTATGACTTGGATTATATAATGTCACTGCATAAGCATGCTTCAGCCCTGGAATCACATGTTGCTATAAATCTAACATGCCACTGTCATGAGTATCTCTTGGGACAGACCAATGCGCAGTGAAGTATCCAGAATACATACTTTATTTACAAACGGGTCTTGACGGAACAAAACAATAAACGATGAACATGACGTGAAAACAAACGCTAAATCCTAAACTAGACACTGTGGCATGAACCTAAACACGACGGCATGAACCTAAACACGACGGCATGAACCTAAACACGACGGCATGAACCTAAACACGACGGCATGAACCTAAACACGACGGCATGACAATAATCAATAACCCGACAGTATTAACAACCCACAAAACTTAAGTGCAAACCCCAAACATATATATGGTTCCCAATTAGAGGTAACGAGACTCAGCTGCCTCTAATTGGGAACCATTACCCCAACATAGAAATACACACCATAGAACAAAAGAAACCCTACACCAAAACAAAACTAAACACTCCAGCCTGTACACTCAGGCCTGGACGTTACAGCCACATGCCTAGCAAAATTCCTTCATCCCGAGATTCTTACAGTTTCTTCCCCCTCCTCCTCATTATAAGGCAGAAAAGTGGAAATTAAAAATGGCCTTTCATGGTGATATATCACAGGACACAGGCAGTGTGCCAGGAGAACTGTCAAGGCTGTCAAGGAGAGAAGCCACACAGTGGGTTGATAGTAAATGTGATCCTATGTAGAATATACAGTGCATTTGGAAAGTATTCAGACCCCTGGCCTTTTTCCACATTTTGTTACATTACAGCCTTATTCTGAAATGGTTTAAAAACATGTTTTCCTCATCAATCTACACGCAATACCCCATAATGACAAAGCAAAAACAGGTTTTTAGACATTTTTGCAAATGTATGAAAAAAAACAACTGAAATACCTTATTTACACATGTATTCAGACCCTTTGTTATGAGACTCGAAATGGAGCTCAGGTGCATCCTGTTTCCATTGATCATCCTTGAGATGTTTCTACAACTTGATTGTGGTAAATTCAATTGATTGGACATGATTTAGGAAGGCACACACCTGTCTATATAAGGTCCCACAGTTGACAGTGCACGTCAGAGCCAAAACAAATCCATGAGGTCTAAGGTATTGTCTGTAGAGCTCCGAGACAGGATTGTGTCGAGGCACAGATCTGGGGAAGGGTACCACAACATTTCTGCAGCATTGAAGGTCCCCAAGAACACAGTGGTCTTCATCATTATTAAATGGAAGAAGTTTGGAACCACCAAGACTCTTCCTAGATCTGGCCGCCTGGCCAAACTGAGAAATCGGGGGAGAAGGGCCTTGGTCAAGGAAGTGACCAAGAACCCAATGCTCACTCTGACAGAGCTCCAGAGTTCCTCTGTGGAGAAGGGAGAACCTTCCAGAAGGACAAACATCTCTGCAGCACTCCACCAATCAGGCCTTTATGGTAGAGTGGCCAGACGCAAGCCACTCCTCAGTAAAAGGCACATGACAGCCCGTTTGGAGTTTGCCAAAAGGCCCCTAAAGGACTCTCAGACCATGAGAAACATGGTCTGAAACCAAGATTGAACTCTTTGGCCTGAATACCAAGTGTCACATCTGGAGGAAACCTTGCACCATCCCTACGGTGAAATATGGTGGTGGCAGCATTATTCTGTGGGGATGTTTTTCAGCAGCAGGGACTGGGAGACTAGTCAGGATCGAGGGAAAGATGAACAGAGCAAAGTACAGAGAGATCCTTGATGAAAACCTGCTCCAGAGTGCTCAGGACCTCAGACTGGGGGGGAAGGTTCACCTTCCAACAGGACAACAACCCTAAGCACACAGCCAAGACAAAGCAGGAGTGGCTACGAGACAAGTCTCTGAATGTCCTTGAGTGGCCCAGCTAGAGCCTGGACTTGAACCCGATCTAACATCTCTGGAGAGACCTGAAAATAGCTGTGCAGCGACGCTCCCCATCCTACCTGACAGAGCTTGAGGGCTCTTCAGAGAAGAATGGGAGAAACTCCCCAAATACAGGTGTGCCAAGCTTGTAGCGTCATACCCAAGAAGACTCAAGGCTGTAATCGCTGAATCGCTGCCAAAGGTGCTTCAACAAAGTACTGATAAAGTGTCTGAATACTTATGTAATTTTTTTATTAAAAAAAATATATATAAATTAGCAAACATTTGTTGAAACCTGTTTTTCCTTTGTCATTATGAGATATTGTGTGTATATTGATGAGGGAAAAAACGATTTAATACATTTTAGAATATGGCTGTAACGTAACTACAAAGGGTCTGAATACTTTCCAAATGCACTGTATGTTCTGTACTGCTAGGTCCTTCAAAAAGTTAGTGCTGGCTTATCAGTTCAATATTTGGTACTAAAAACATTTACTTGGATCTACTTCAATTTTGGACACAGTTCCACATAATGAAAACAGATTATTGTTTTAGATGACATTACCTTCTTACTTAAATCACTGGTGTTACCCAAACCATAGAATTGAGTAATAATATTTGGAAAATGTCAAAAATGTATCTTATTCAATTAGTCCTAACTCTGTCCCAAATGTCCCACTGTGTTCCTTAAAGCCTGTTTGAGTTCAGTGAGTACCACTTATTTTCACTGCCAGCTTATCTATTTGTACACAGGAAGCTTATCTCTAACCCAAACACCAGATGGCGGCCTCTAATTTAATATCAGTCCCACTGTAGATGAAGTGCTCTGTCACGGCCTGATCTGTTTCACCTGTCCTTGTGCTTGTCTGTCACCCATCTTCCCCACTTATCCCCTGGGTACTTATACCTGTGTTTTCTGTCTGTCTGTGCCAGTTCGTCTTGTTTGTCAAGCTTACCAGCATTTGTCCTGTTAGCATCTGTCTTTTCCCAGCCTCTCTTTTTCTCATCCTGGTTTTTGACCCTTGCCTGTCCTGAACCTGTACCCGTCTGCCTGACCACTCTGCCTGTCCCTTAGCCTGCCTGCCGTCCTGTACCTTTGCTCCTACTCTGGATTATCGACCCCTGCTTGCCTTGACCTGTCATTTGCCTGCCCCGTTGTTACAATAAACATTGTTACTTCACATAGTTTGCACTTGGGTCTTATCTTGATACCTGATATTAACAAGTCTCTACATGTTCAACATTCATTGGTTCTATTTAACAGGGCATGGGTTTTGTTTCAAAATGTATTACCGGGGTGGAAGAAATCTCAGAAGCGTTTATAGTTTTAGTGGTTAGGGGTAAGTCAAGTCCTGTAACCTTTACCAAAAGTGAATATGCGCCCATCTTTGTCTGAGACCTCTGTTTCCCAGACCCTTTAGACAGTCATACAATGTTTTAACACTATCTTTATCAAATGATCCACAAAAGGACCACTCTGAACATTTTTCAGAATACTTTTTACACCACTTGTGGACAAAGTATGTCTGTCAACTTTTAAATATACAACTTGTGGGTATGCAAGTTGTATATTTATTTTATTTTTTTCATTGTTACTTTTTCAAATCTCTAGTAACACATTATACTTTTTTTATATTGTTACTTTATCAAATCTCTAGTAACCCATTATACATTCATACAGCATATTTGGTAATAGTACTCTATCCTTTCATATCTTCACATACAGAAACCCTATACATTATAAATCAACTTAGGTATTTACATCCACACCAGTTACATCCACACCACCAGCAATGATCACAGCGCTGCCAGCCCGAGAGGTACACATATCATGTTCTCGAGGAAATCAAAGTAGTCCCAGACTGCAGTGGTCCCAGACCGCAGTGGTACCAGACCACAGTTGTACCAGACTACAGTGGTCCCAGACCACATAGACAATTCCCATCTCAGCTGTTACCCTCTCAAACTTTTCAATGGCTTCTCCTGTCCGTGCTCTCTACATGTAGATCGGCGGGCAATGGTGAACTCACACAGAACTGGTTGGGGTATTCATTCAGACACAAACTTCTTTCACATCACACAGAATCCCTATGTAACGTTATAAATTTTAGGTATTCACATCCACACCACTCCATGTGTATCTATGTTCTCTAGCCTCTCAGAGACTTGCGCTACTTCCTGTACATAAAAAACAACACTCCATGCTCAATAACACCTCGTGCTATTACTAGTAGTCCCAGACTACGATGGGCGGTGGTGGACGGAACCCCTAGATAATGTTATATATCGAAACGCATTATCCAAACACACTCAGTAGTCCCAGACTACAGCGGTCCCAGACCACATAGACAATTCCCAGAAAAGCCTAGAGATTATCACACTCACACAACTCTCACATCCACATTCACTTAGTACTATTCCCAAACACATTACTGTAAGTAGTCCCAGACTACAGTGGTCCCAGACCACACTGGTCCCAGACCACATAAACAATTCCCAGAAATGCATATACACAGCTGTCGGTGGGGCTTCTCTACCCTGACTCAGTATTCCCAGACTACTTTAGCCTCCCAAAGACTATGGTATCTTTTTAGTGGTCCCAGACCACATAGACGTCATTTCATTTTTATGTTTATTTGTATTTATTATTATTATATATATTTTTTTCATATAAATAAATTTTATTGTACTTACTGAAATCAGTTACAGTGTCCCTCAATGGTTTGTGGATGATGTGTCTCCTCCTGGGCAGCTCACAGTAAGGGTCTGGGTGGGTCCTCGTCGCCTTTTGGTCAAACGGGAATTTTCTCACGCTTCAAAAATGTGTTTACATCCCTGTTAGTGAGCATTTCTCCTTTGCCAAGATAACCAATCCACCTGACAGGTGTGGCATATCAAGAAGCTGATTAAACAGCATGATCATTACCCTGATGAAGACAGCTTGTCTGTTGAAACGTTGGTTATAAAACTATTGCATCTGAGCTCCTAGAGTGTGAAGCTCTCTTTTTCTTTTTCAAGTGTTCTACTCTGCTAGCCAGCACCTCGCCTGAACAGGTGAATCGCTTCCAGATTAAACATTACACAGATGCTGGAATGACTGCTGGAATGTCCACCAGAGCTGTTGACAGATAATTTAATGTTAATTTCTCTACCATAAACCACCTCCAAATTCATTTTAGAGAATTTGGCAGTACATCCTACCGGCCTCACAACTGCTGACCACGTGTAACTACGCCAGCCCAGGACCTCCACGTCCAGCTTCTTCACCTGCGGGATGGTCTGATACGAGCCACCCGGACAGCTGATGAAACTGTGGGTTTGCACAACCAAAGAATTTCTACACACACTGCCAGAAACTGTCTTGCAGGAAATCACGCACAGAACGAGCAGTATGCTGGAGGCATTGTCATGCTGGATGGTCATGTCAGGATGAGCCTGCAGGAAAGGTACCACATGAGGGAGGAGGATGTCTTCCCTGTAACGCACAGCGTTGAGATTGCCTGCAATGACAACAAGCTCAGTCCGAAGATGATGTGACACACCGCCCCAGACCATGACGGACCCTCTACCTCCAAATCGATCCCGTTTCAGAGTACAGGCCTCGGTGTAACGGTGTAACGCTCATTCCTTCGACGATAAACGCGAATCCGACTATCACCCCTGGTGAGACAAAACAGCAACTCGTCAGTGAAGAGCACTTTTTGCCAGTCCTGTCTGGTCCAGCGATGGTGGGTTTGTGGCCATAGGAGACATTGTTTTCATTACAGTGACCTTAATTGCCTACCGTCTGTAAGCTGTTAGTGTCTTAACGACCGTTCCACAGGTGCATGTTCATTAATTGAACAAGCATGGGAAACAGTGTTTAAACCCTTTACAATGAAGATCTGTGAGGTTATTTGGATATTTACGAATTATCTTTGAAAGACAGGGTCCTGAAAAAGGGAGTTCACAGTTTATGAACTGTGACTTAGTAAAGTCTTTGAAATTGTTGCAGGTTGTGTTTATATTTTTGTTCAGTGTAATTTGTAAAAAAAAATTTAAAACATAATTCCAATTTGACATTATGGGGTATTGTGTGTACGCAGTGACAAAAATTCGCAATGTAATCCATTTTAAATTCAGGCTGTAACAGAACAAAATGTGGAAAAGTCAAGGGGGAGTGAATACTTTTTGAAGGCACTGTACATATAGAGTGGGATATAAAGTTGCTAAGATACTGTGTCTATGTCATGTATTCTCAACACATACTTTGGTCTAGTATCACAGTCAATTACATGATATCCATAGCAGTTTGTTAATAAGAACTACATTTATACAGGAGAGACCACAAGCTTGGTTTGTTTCTTATGCAATATACTCACTCATACATTTTAATGTTTTGTCGCTTATCATGATTTTTGAACCTACTTTGAAGTTGCATCAGTATTATACTTAGTTGAGGGTCATGAACAAAGTTGTCCATTGATAAAGATGACAAATTGTTGCTGACCACTTTATCTGAAAGTACAAAGGATTTGTGGATCAAGAAAATGCTTCTTCCAATCCTCCCAGCTTGCTGTACATGGCGACCATTCCCCTGGGAGAGAAAAAGGATTATGGCATATTCATTCCTCAGTATTTTAGCCTCTTTGTATTTGGCCTGATATCTTTGTACTGGAGATGTTCATTCTCTAGTCCTAATGTATTCCAAATCCCTCAGGCATGAAATTGTTCTTGGTTTTGTTGTTACTCCTGTTATGTGAGAGCTTGGCTTCACCGAGCAATTAAGGGAGAGGGAGGCTGTGTGGTCATGTGTATTCTCAGTCTGTGGGCTGTCCAGCTGGCCCGCTTCTAATGGTTTTTCTGATGTTTCCCGTCATCCATCAAGGAATAAACAACAAACATCCACAAATTGACCATAGAGGGTTAAATACACAGCATAGAGGGTTAAATACACAGCATAAAGGGTTAAATACACAGTATAAAGTGTTAAATACACAGTATAAAGGGTTAAGTACACAGTATATACGGTTAAATACACAGTATAAAGGTTAAAAACACAGTATAGAGGGTTAAATACACAGTATAAAGTGTTAACAACAAAGTATAGAGTTAAATACACAGTATAAAGGGTTAAATACACAGTATAGAGGATTAAATACACAGTATAAAGGGTTAAATACACAGTATAGAGGGTTAAATACACAGTATAGAGGGTTAAATACACAGTATAAAGGGTTAAAAACACAGTATAGAGGGTTAAATACACAGTATAGAGGGTTAAATACACAGTATAAAGGGTTAAGTACACAGTATAGAGAGTTAAATACACAGTATAAATGGTTAAAAACACAGTATAGAGGGTTAAATACACAGTATAGAGGGTTAAATACACCGTATAAAGGGTTAGAAACACAGTATAGAGGGTTAAATACACAGTATAAAGGGTTAAATACACAGTATAGAGGGTTAAATACACAGTATAGAGAGTTAAATACACAGTATAGAGGGTTAAATACACAGCATAGTGGGTTAAATACACAGTATAGAGGGTTAAATGAACAGTTTAAAGGGTTAAATACACAGCGTAGAGTGTTAAATATTCAGCATAGAGGGTTAAATACACAGAATAAAGGGTTAAATACACAGTATAGAGGGTGAAATACACAGTATAAAGGGTTAAAAACACAGTATAAAGGGTTAAATACACAGTATAGAGGGTTAAATACACAGTATAAAGGGTTAAATACACAGTATAGAGGGTTAAATACACAGTATAGAGGGTTAAATACACAGCATAGCAGGTTAAATACACAGTATAGAGGGTTAAATACACAGTATAGAGGGTTAAATATTCAGCATAGAGGGTTAAATACACAGCATAGAGGGTTAAATACACAGTATAAAGGGTTAAGTACACAGTATGAAGGTTTAAATACACAGAATAAAGTTAAATACACAGTATAGAGGGTTAAATACACAGTATAGAGGGTTAAATCTCACGTGTTGTTCTTGACAAGGATTTCTAAAATGTTTAGCAAGACTGCAGTATCTATCATTATCTTCTGTACCTGGGTGCAAATAGTATATTTTTTCTTTTAGCATTTGATTGAATTTGCCTGGAGTGCCAAATGGGTGGGGGATGGAGTTTGGATTTTTGGGACTGTTCCATTGTTTCCTTTGCGCCAGACACACCAGAGAAGCTCAGTCGAGCATAGCTGAAGTATTTTAACAGACAGGATGACTAACATGATATTGTACAACCCCTCTACAGACCCACATTTTTTGGTAGAATTTTAGGCCAAACCATTAACATGATAACTGGATGCATGCTGAGCACAGCAGGTCAGACAACAAAATGCTAGGTCTTAAAGCCAATTAAAATCACCAGGAGCCATAAGTCTGCCTCATAGAGCCACAGGAGATGCACTCTGCAATATTGACTTTGCCGTCGTCATCTCGTAATTGGACGAGAAAAAAAGCGTTGGCCATGTCAACAACGTAGACAAACCTGCCTCGGAGTCACATCTTTTCACTTCCATTTCTCCTCACCGGAGATCATAGACTATGAATGGAGGGGCAAGGGGCTTTCTGAAGCCATGCATACATCAGCTTCAATTAAGGCTTAATCCGTTGTGTCTTCACAAGGAATTAGTGCTACTCGCTTTACATCCATTAACATTGGCATCAGGTTTACCCTGGTTAATTCCCACCTCATTGAAATGGCTCCGAGTGATGATTAATCAATTTGACATACGTATGATTTCCTTTTTTATAACGTTTTAATATCCAGGACTTCATCCTGTCTGTGAGATTATAAAATATATAAGATATTGTCTACAATCAAGATATACAGTATGTCTATAATAAAGATGTCTCCTAACCCTGTTTGACCCCACTGTTTTGAGACAGAAGAAATCTCAGTGAAATGTCTCAGTGAAATGTTTTGACGTAGGAGGGAGAGAGAGGATTTGAGTGTTAACGTGTGAGCAAATACAGCACATTTCAACTTTGTGTAGAGTGAAAGCTGATTCTGATGATCCTTGCGGTGCACCTGAGCGTTCTATAGCTACCTGAGTTGCATACTGTAAGTCTGGCATCACCGCATTGCCCTAGCATGGCCACTGCTCCACTGCTGGCTGCAACTGAACTGTATAAGCAGATTAGTCACAATACATTCAGTAAAAGGAATGTACCAGACAGGCAGGCAGGGCAACCATCTGTGTAAGCCAGTTTACAGTGCCGCCGCTAGGCTCAAGGGCTTAGTCATGTTATACTTGCTATTCTGTTGTGGCTACCGGTGATCGGACCGCTATGCCCTTCTTGTCAGATGAACATCAATCCATGCTTTTCAAGCCATCAGTTGGTTATACACCATCTATGTCCGTTTTGTGTTTGATTGAATGTTATATCAATGATAGTAATATTGTCTACTATTAAATGTATGGATTAAAATCCCTGCGTTATGAAGCTGTGATCAGCTCTGACAGATGTCCCCTCACTAGTGTCACACTCCTGGATGATGCAGAATTCACCTTGACCTAAGAAAAGAAAAAAGAAAAAACATTTTATTTCAATCATTTTCCTTGTATGCCTTCCAATTAACAGACAAAAGCTGTGTCTAGAAAAAGGCTGGGGTCACACTGCATAAGTTGGCTGATGAAATGTCACCTTGAGAATGAGCAGAGGGAGGAGAGGTAAGAGGGGATGGGAGGGGAGGGGCATTGGGTCTCATTTGGGCATCAAAAACAGAGTTGTCAGCTATTCTGCTGTAAGGCAGGGTGGGATGAGGATTTGGGGGTAGTGGTAGATTAAGTTGAAGTCTGCCCTCGCCTGCAGGATTGTACGAGACAGTAGACAACCTCGTTATTGTGGGCGAGTCACAGAGGTCAAAGGTCAGCTGCTTTGTTCCGACCTGCAGCCGCCATCGCTCTGCCGAGACCCTTTTTCCCAGGGAGCTTCGCATCTCTCTTTTTTTAGGGGGGGGGTGTTCTCAATGAGTCAGATACAGACTACTGGGCAGGAAGAATGATGCTGTTTCTCAATTTTCTCCACACCGCCAAAATATCCCCACTCCTGGACTTCTGTGGCCTGAGTGACAGACGATGAGCAAAGAAGCAGAGCGAGCACTCTCCGGTGACGCTGGGTGTGTACAGGGCTTAGCCATTTGCAGCTAAGCACTGAACACTGCTGTGTTTGGGGTATAAGACCCATAAATGTTTTTGTTTTGTTATGGTTTTCCAAACTCCTGTAGATTAGCCTCCGCTGACTCGTGGTGATAGATGCTCTGATTTTCGTCTAGTGCTGCTCTCTCTCTCTCTCTCTCTCTCTCTCTCTCTCTCTCTCTCTCTCTCGGATCAGGAGCTGAAGGCTGGGAGGGAGGGGGAGGACACTAGGGTTTTCTCACTACATGAAAGAGGTGCAAATGCAATTAGCATCAGGATGATTAAGCTCCTAGTCACAGTCATTAAGGGCCAGCTCCAGACCGATGTTTAGCTTAGTCCCTGGGCACCAGCAAACAACTTCACAAGCCCAGACCGGCAAGAACTCTCAATTGCTCGTGGGCAAATATTTCAAGTAGTCATAGAGTAATCAGAGGCCAAGCACCAAAGCTTCAGGGTGGCCCAACAATGTTTAAGTACTATGTACCAAATAGGTTAAGAGGAACACTCAAATACTGTCTGATGTATCAGGTTCGAATTCAAGATTTATGAACCAGCCAACTGAATCTCTAAAATATTTGTATTGCTGTAAGAGAATTGGCAGATTCTTTGGGTAAATAATGTGAAATTCACAAAAAGATAGCAGCAAGTTAGACTTGCAAGACAGTACATAGTATACAGTAGGGCTGACTGACAGTGGGGAGACTAAAAAGGACTTATTGCTCCACTGTTTGTCATTTAGTTTCTGATGAAAACAGTGTGTGACAGAATCCCAATGAGCACCCAGCAGACGACTGTCAAATCCGGCACGTGTTTAGTCATTCCTGAGGCCGGCCACATCTTCAGCCATTGCTATCTCTCTGTTTCATCTTCCTACATTTTTCAAAAAAAAATGTCCCCTGCTTGGGAGGAAGAGTGGCAGTTTCCACCTCCCTTTGGGATTAGACAGAGGTCTCAGCGAAGCTGTGAACATGAGGTGAGAAGATTGAGAAGAAGAAGAAAACATTTTGATTCTCTCATTGTCAAGACTCAACAACAGACCTGAAAAAGCAGGTTTCACTCACATCTAGATGCACATAAAACTTCTTGACTGTGTATGACATCTGCGATGTCAAAAAAAGCACACGGTTTAATATCTCACAAGAAAGATTGATTTACATCAAGCAGATGGCAGTGATTAGCATGTCATATTTGTTAGTGATTCACATTAAACATTATATGTAGAGTATTCTAACCATGAAATGTCCATGATTAGCATTGTGCTAATGACTCTTTCAATGCTATTTGTCACGGATCCCCCCGGTACTGCTGCTCATTCTGTTCACCAGTTCCGGAGGTCTATGTCACCGGCTTTCTAGGCTTCACTGAAGGGGATTCATTATCATCAACCCCGACTGTCTTGTCTGATTGCACACACCGGGTTCCCATTTCCCCTGATTAGTATGTTATATATGTGTCCTCTGTTCCCTCGGTCTTTGTCGGTTATTGTTCCCATGTCTGTTGGTGGTGTGAGTACCTATGCGTTGGTGCAGCTGTTATGCCGCGTGCTATATATATTGTGTATTACGGGTATCGTCCCGTTCAACGAGGTTTACCCTCGCTCTTTTGTTCGGGTACAGCCCAGTGTTTTTGTATATGTGTTGGTTTTGGGTGTATTAAAAAACCTATTGTGTATTCCTGCGTCTGTCTCCAAAATCCTTTATAGCAGTGTGACACTATTGCTGACTTGTTATACCTTCTCCATTTTCAAATCACAAATAGAGAGACATCTGAAAAAAGTCAGTTAAGAACAAATTCTTATTTTCAATGACGGCCTAGGAACAGTGGGTTAACTGCCTTGTTCAGGGGCAGAACTACAGATTTTTTTTTACCTTGTCAGCTCAGGGATTCAATCTTGCAACCTTTCGGTTACTAGTCCAACGCTCTAACCACTAGGCTACCTGACGCCCAATGAAATAAAAATATATATAAAACAATCTTTCCAGTACTGTCAAAACCCATACTGAAACACTTTATTGACACCTTGGGATTTCTAGGCGCAGATGACATTTTCAACTTTCATGTAAGTATTTTTCACAAACCTTTCCCTACCAATAAAATCAATGAGAGGTATTGGGATGGTCTGACTGTTCTGGCTTCTACAGATTAATTTTTTCACTGATGTGTGTATAGATTATTGGATAAATGGACCAAATTCCCCTTGCATACTTGCAAGAGAGAATTATTTGTGTGATGTAGACCTGGGTTCAAGCAGTATCTGTTTTCTTTCAAATACTTTATCTGCGCTTGATTGAGCTTGTCTGGCGCAATGGAACCAATTGAATAGAAAGTGCAAACCCCACCTGTCTGGCACTCCAGGCAGGCTTAATCAAACTCTCATGGTATCTGAAAGAAAACAAATATTATTTGAACTCAGGTTTGCTGTGATGTTCTCGGTCTTCTCCTCCACTAGAGAGTGAAATCATGAATGCAAATCATGGAAGGGGGGGGGGGTCCATGCTGTGCGGACATTATTATCTATTCATTATTGCGTATTTGCATGCTTGTTAACAAGGTCAGGAAGTGCATAACGAATGGACGCTCACTGAACATTCATTGAATTTTATTAATACTAATGTGATTTTTCCAAAGGAACCCGAGTCAGAGAGAGATTAGGAAAGTCCACAGCTGTTGTTATTCCCTTGTATTTCCATGAGGTAAGTGGCCTCTAGCCAAACAGGAGAAAGAGTGGCTCCAGTTTGATGAAGATGCTGACAAAGTCCTTGAAAGCACAAACAAAAGGTACCGAAAGCTAAATTCTTGATAGCCGCAAACCACTGGCAGCATCTGGGTAAATCTCTGGTAGGTAAAACGCGCTTGTTTGCAATTAGCACAGTCGGACAGAACACAACACGTGCATGATGACAAACATTGATGAAAACTAATGTAAACAAAAAATTGCCTAGAGAAGATCTGAGATTACTGTGAGTTGGCTGTTCGACGCAAACAACGTCATGTTTGTGGGCATGCCCCATCTACCTAGCGGGGTGGTACAGTGGGGCAAAAAAGTATTTAGTCAGCCACCAATTGTGCAAGTTCTCTCACTTAAAAAGATGAGAGAGGCCTGTAATTTTCATCATAGGTACACTTCAACTATGACAGACAAAATGAGGAAAAAAAATCCAGAAAATCACATTGTAGGATTTTTAATGAATTTATTTGCAAATTATGGTGGAAAATAAGTATTTGGTCAATAACAAAAGTTTATCTCAATACTTTGTTATATACCCTTTGTTGGCAATGACAGAGGTCAAACGTTTTCTGTAAGTCTTCACAAGGTTTTCACACACTGTTGCTGGTATTTTGGCCCATTCCTNTGGTAAAAACTCAACTCGTCGTGTTTGGAGGACAAAGAATGCTGAGTTGCATCCAAAGAACACCATACCTACTGTGAAGCATGGGGGTGGAAACATCATGCTTTGGGGCTGTTTTTCTGCAAAGGGACCAGGACGACTGATCCGTGTAAAGGAAAGAATGAATGGGGCCATGTATCGTGAGATTTTGAGTGAAAACCTCCTTCCATCAGCAAGGGCATTGAAGATGAAACGTGGCTGGGTCTTTCAGCATGACAATGATCCCAAACACACGAAGGAGTGGCTTCGTAAGAAGCATTTCAAGGTCCTGGAGTGGCCTAGCCAGTCTCCAGATCTCAACCCCATAGAAAATCTTTGGAGGGAGTTGAAAGTCCATGTTGCCCAGCGACAGCCCCAACACATCACTGCTCTAGAGGAGATCTGCATGGAGGAATGGGCCAAAATACCAGCAACAGTGTGTGAAAACCTTGTGAAGACTTACAGAAAACGTTTGACCTCTGTCATTGCCAACAAAGGGTATATAACAAAGTATTGAGATAAACTTTTGTTATTGACCAAATACTTATTTTCCAGCATAATTTGCAAATAAATAAATTAAAAATCCTACAATGTGATTTTCTGGATTTCTTTTTCTCATTTCGTCTGTCATAGTTGAAGTGTACCTATGATGAAAATTACAGGCCCTAACCAACAGTGCAATTTTTAATAAAAAAATTGGTATTAGGTGAACAATAGATAAGTAAAAAAAAAAAAAAAAGACTGAAAAATAACAGTAGCGAGGCACCGGTTAGTTGGGCTAAATAAGGTAGTATGTATATGTAGGTATGGTTAAAGTGACTATGCGTATATGATAAACAGAGAGTAGCAGTAGCGTAAAAGAGGGGTTGGCGGGTGGCAGGTGGCGGGACACAATGCCGATAGTCCGGGTAGCCAATGTGTGGGGGGCACAGGTTAGTCTGGCTAATTGAGGTAGTATGTACATGAATGTATAGTTAAAGTGACTATGCATATATGATAAAAAGAGAGTAGCAGGGGGGGGGGACACAATGCAAATAGTCCGGGTAGCCATTTGATTACCTGTTCAGGAGTCTTATGGCTTGGGGGTAAAGGCTGTTGAGGATCCTTTTGGTCCTAAACTTGGCGTTCTGGTACCGCTTGCAATGCGGTAGTAGAGAGAGCAGTCTATGACTGGGGTGGCTGGGGTCTTGCGGTCAGAGGCCGAGCAGTTGCCATACCAGGCAGTGAAACTACCAGTCAGGATGCTCTCAATGTTGCAGCTGTAGAACCTTTTGAGGATCTGAGGACCGTTGCCCCCAAAACATTGTTTCCTGAGGGGGAATAGGCTTTGTCGTGCCCTCTTCACAACTGTCTTGGTGTGTTTGGACTATTCTAGTTTGTTGGTGATGTGGACACCAAGGAACTTGAAGCTCTCAACCTGCTCCACTACAGCCCCGTCGATGAGAATGGGGGCGTGCTCGGTCCTCCTTTTCCTGTAGTCCACAATCATCTCCTTAGTCTTGGTTACATTGAGGGATAGGTTGTTTTGCTGGTGCCAGGTCTCTGACCTCCTCCCTATAGGCTGTCTCGTCATTGACGGTGATCAGGCCTACCACTGTTGTCATCTGCAAACTTAATGATGGTGTTGGAGTCGTGCTTGGCCACGCAGTCGTGTGTGAACAGGGAGTACAGGAGGGGACTGAGCACACACCCCTGAGGGGCTCCAGTGTTGAGGATCAGCGTGGCAGATGTGTTGCTACCTACCCTCAACACTTGGTGGCGGCCCGTCAGGAAGTCCAGGATCCAGTTGCAGAGGGAGGTGTTTAGTCCCAGGATCCTTATCTTAGTGATGAGCTTTGAGGGTACTATGGAGTTGAACGTAGCATTCTCACGTAGGTGTTCCTTTTGTCCAGGTGGGAAAGGGCAGTGTGGAGTGCAGTAGAGATTGCATCATCTGTGGATCTGTTTGGCCAGTATGCAAATTGGAAACCCTGACATGTTCACCAGACATGCTACCTGTCCCAGACCTGCTGTTTTCAACTCTCTAGAGACAGCAGGAGCGGTAGAGATACTCTGAATGATCGGCTATGAAAAGCCAACTGACATTTACTCCTGAGGTGCTGACCTGCTGCACCCTCGACAACCACTGTGATTATTATTATTTGACCCTGCTGGTCATCTATGAACATTTTAAAATCTTGGACAGGTTCTGTTATAATCTGTAACCGGCACAGCCAGAAGAGGGCTGGCCACCCCTCACAGCCTGGTTCCTCTCTAGGTTTCTTCCGAGGTTCTGGCCATTCTAGGGAGTTTTTCCTAACCACTGTGCTTTTACACCTGCATTGCTTGCTGTTTGGGGTTTTAGGCTGGGTTTCTGTACAGCTGATGTAAGAAGGGCTTTATAAATACATTTGATTGAAATTTGATTGTCTAGAGTTTCTGGGATAATGGTGTTGATTACCAGCCTTTCAAAGCACTTCATGGCTACGGACGTGAGTGCTACGGGTCTGTAGTCATTTAGGCAAGTTGCCTTAGTGTTTTTGGGCACAGGGACTATGGTGGTCTGCTTGAAACATGTTGGTATTACAGACTCAATCAGGGACATGTTGAAAATGTCAGTGAAGACACTTGCCAGTTGTTCAGCACATGCCCGGGGCACACATCCTGGTAATGCGTCTTGTTCCGTGGCCTTGTGAATGTTGACCAGTTTAAAGGTCTTACTCACGTCGACTACGGAGAGCGTGATCACACAGTCGTCCGGAACAGCTAATGCTCTCATCCATGCCTCATTGTTGCTTACCGCGAAGCTAGCATAGAAGTGATTTAGCTCGTCTGGTAGGCTCGTGTCACTGGGCAGCTCACGGCTGTGCTTCCCTTTGTAGTCTGTAATAGTTTGCAAGCCCTACCACATAAGACGAGTGTCAGAGCCGGTGTAGTACGATTCAATCTTAGCCCTGCATTGGCACTTTGCCTGTTTGATGGTTCGTCGGAGGGCATAGCAGGATTTCTCATAAGCTTCCGGGTTAGAGTCCTGCACCTTGAAAGCGGCAGCTCTACCCTTTAGCTCAGTGCGAATGTTGCCTGTAATCCATGGCTTCTGGTTGGGGTATGTACGTACAGTCACTGTGGGGACGACGTCCTCAATGCACTTATTGATAAAGCCAGTGACAGATGTGGTGCACTCCTCAATGCAATCAGAAGAATCCCGGAACATGTTTCAGTCTGTGATAGCAAAACAGTCCTGTAGTTTGGCATCTGCTTCATCTGACCACTTTTTTATAGACCGAGTCACTGGTGCTTCCTGCTTAAATTTTTGCTTGTAAGCAGGAATCAGGAGGATAGATTTGTGTTCAGATTTACCAAATGGGGGGCGAGGGAGAGCTTTGTATGCGTCTCTGTGTATGGAGTACATGTGATCTAGATATTTTTCACTTTGGTTGTGCATTTAACATGTTGATAGAGATTATGTAAAACTGATTTAAGTTTCCCTGCATTAAAGCCTCCGGCCACTAGGAGCGCCGCCTCTGGGTGAGCAATTTCCTGTTTGCTTATTTCCTTATACAGCTGACTAAGTGCGGTCTTAGTGTCAGCATCTGTCTGTGGTGGTAAATATACAGCCACGAAAAGTATGGATAAAAACTCTCTTGGCAAATAGTGTGGTCTTGTCATGACTTTCGCCAAAGTCGGTCCCTCTCCTTGTTCACTCGTGTAATTTGGTCTGACCGGTATTTTTACGCACCTTTCGTATTTTGTTGTATACTGGTGCTTTGTTTTATTAAATACCTTGTCCACGCATCACTGCTATCCTGTGCCTGATTCACCTTACCAGATACCCAAAACCTGACAAGTCTATAGTTTACCATAAGATACTCTACTTCAGGCGAGCAAAATCTAGAGACTTCCTTAGAGTTTGTGCACCAGCTGTTGTTTATAAATATGCACAGACCTCCCCCCTTCGTCTTACCGGAGTGTACTGCTCTATCTAGCCGGTGCAGCGTGTATCCTGCTAGCTGAATATCCATGTCATCATTCAGCCATGATTCCGTGAAACATAAGATGTTACAGTTTTTGATGTTGGTAGGATATTCGTGATCGTACCTCGTCTAATTTATTGTCCAATGATTGTACGTTGGCGAGTAATATTGACGGTAACGGCAGCTTTCCCACTCACCTTCTGCAGATCCTTATGAGGCACCCCGCTCTATGTCCTCTGTACCTGCGTCTCTTTCTCTTGCCAATAATGGGGATGTTGGCCTTGTCGGGTGTTAGCAGTATATCCTGTGCGTCCTGCTTGTTGAAGAAAAATCTTTGTCTAATCCGAGTTGAGTGATCGCTGTCCTGATATCCAGAAGCTTTTTTTTGCCATAAGATACGGTGGCAGAAACATTATGTACAAAATAAGTTACAAATAATGCGAAAAAACCCCACATAATAGCACAATTGGTTAGGCCCCTGTAAAACTGCTGCCATTTCTTCCGGCGCCATTTTACCTAATTCATCCTCATTCTCATCATTTCCTTCTGATGCACTCCATATTTACTCTTAATATGTTCCACTTTCTTCCTTTTTTTCCTGCCCGCCTTCTTACAGACCTCTATGGGTTCCCCTGAAGCCATCTCCAAGTCTGACAACCATTCGGGCGTAGACGCCATGTTGTGACTCATCCCGATATGGAATTGGTCAATACTTCATGTTTTCTCTTTGCTTGGGCTCTGTCTCAGCCAATCAGAATCAGCTCCTTAAAAGGTCAGATGAAGACTGTTGCCCACGGTGACAAAAAATTACCAGGAGTGCAGTATGAGTGGCAAATGTTTCTGGTTTGCTTTTCTTTCTTTATCTTTCTTTTCTCCCTTCTTTACTACCCTCTTTTTCCCTCCCACTCTTATTTGGGTTCCAATGTGATTTCTAATGGACTTTTTTTTCTAATGATGGTTTGGAGAATATTTAGCTGTGGTCTAATGAAAAAGTAATGGTTCTCAATGTGCTTAATCTTGTCAGGAAGCGTTTCTTGCGTAAAGGGTGTTCTCAGTTTTTGGTCTTTGGAGAGAAATGGGAATACCTGTTTTGTTGTTGTTCAGACTAGGTAATAAGAATTTGCAGAAATAACAACTAGTTCTTCCTTGCGACTGTTTCTGAGGAAAGCAAGCAGCTCTGTTGTTTTCAGTGGTTTATTTTTTTCCAGTGTTTTCTCTTGATAAACCACATATGTTGTTGTTAGGGAAGAAGTATAAACAAGATCCATTAAAATGTGTCCTTCACTACACTAACTCATTTGTGAATACATGTCACAGTAAATATTTCCAAAACAAGAATCGCTGCAGGCACAAGACCTCTCTCTCTCTCTGTCATTCATTCACACTCTCTCTCTCTCCCTGTTGCGCACACTCTCTCTCTCTATTGCACACCCTCTCTCTCTCTATTGCTCACCCTCTCTCTCTCTATTGCTCAACCTCTCTCTCTCTATTGCACACCCTCTCTCTCTCTATTGCACACCCTCTCTCTCTATTGCTCACCCTGTCTCTCTCTATTGATCTCGCTCTATATTGCTCTCTCTATTGCTCACCCTCTCTCTCTTTCTATTGCTCACCCTCTCTCTCTATTGCTCACCCTCTCTCTCTATTGCTCTCTCTCTTGCTCTCTCTCCCTATTGCTCACCCTCTCTCTCTCTCTATTGCTCACCCTCTCTCTATATTGCTCACCCTCTCTCTCTATTTTGCTCTCTCTCTCTATTGCTCTCTCTCTCTATTGCTCTCTCTCTCTAGTTCTCTCTCTCTAATGCTCTCTCTCTCTATTGCTCTACCCTTGTCTCTATTGCTCTCTCTCTCTATTGCTCTCTCGCTCTCTATTTATTTCTCTATTGCTCTCTCTCGCCCTCTCTCTCCCCCGGTCTCATGTGAGACAAAACAATGAAAATGGAACAGACTACTTCTATTTTTTCCTACACACAGATGGCACACTGCATGCTAGCTTGGATCCATCTACCAATGGGATTTTGTGTTCTAATCTTAATTTTATAGAATTCAAATGCATATTTCATAGTCATACTCTCTCAGAAAACAATACTATCCCACCCTGGCAGAGCCTGACCTAACTAGATAAGTTCTTCTCTCTTGTCACCTGAGCTATCAATCAAATGTATTTATAAAGCCCTTCTTACATCAGCTGATGTCACAAAGTGCTGTACAGAAACCCAGCCTAAAACCCCAAAGTGCAAGCAACGCAGGTGTAGAAGCACGGTGACTAGATATGGAGTTGAAAACAGCAGGTCTGGGACAAGGTAGCACGTCCGGTGAACAGGTCAGGGTTCCATAGCCGCAGGCAGAACAGTTGAAACTGGAGCAGCAGCACGACCAGGTGGACTGGGGACAGCAAGGAGTCATCAGGCCAGGTAGTCCTGAGGCATGGTCCTAGGACTCAGGTAGAGAGAGAGAGGTAGAGAGAGAGAGAGAGGTAGAGAGAGAGAGAGAGGTAGAGCGAGAGAGAGAGAGAGAGAGAGAGAGAGAGAGAGAATATATCTCCCCCATGGCACGAACTAAAGGGGGGGCGCCAACCCGGACAGGAAGATCACGTCAGTGACTCAACCCACTCAAGTGGCGCATCCCTCCTAGGGATGGCATGGAAGTGCACCAGTAAGCCAGTGGCTCAGCCCATGTAATAGGGTTTGAGGCAGAGAATCCCAGTGGAGAGAGGGGAACCGGCCAATCAGATTACCCCCATGTTGTATGCTGCATATTTTATTATCCTCATTGCTCTCTAGAATTCAACTAATTAGTCCTCGCCTCTCTTTCTGTCTTTCTCTTGTTCTTGTTCTACCTCTCCTCTCTCACACTTTCCATACAACCCAAAATAATATGATAGGTGTGAGACATTAAGGCCGTACCTCAGCAGACTATGTACCATGCTAGGTATACAACATGGGGGTAATCTGATTGTGGTCATACTGTGCAAGATGTAATGGGCTAGCAGGCCGATATGGAGTATGTTATAGGCAATGATCTCATCAGTGCTATAGTGGTAAGAAAAATGTATGGGTTAGCACTGATAAATAAAGTAATGCTCCCTATACTTTTGATGCATTTTTCCACAACAGGTGGGTAAATGCTTATGCAAAATAAAAAAGGTGTGTAAATGGTGTTTGCGTGCGTTTACCCTCCCCTACACCCCTGGACCTAATACTTTCAAGTGACTTCCTCATCTGTAATAAATGTATATGTGATTGCTGGAAACAATGTGCTAAGGTGCTAACAAGGTGCTAAGACAAAGGAAACAAGGCTATATTTTTGTGCACGGCTGAGTATTTGTGCAAGGATGTAATATATTCCTAGCCTAGTCCCAAATCAGTTTGTTGCGTCTGGCCATGTTGGCTAGACAGCTCAAACAGATCTGTAAACAGGCTATTATATTCCCGCAGGGAGTCCCAGGAAGACTTCGTCCACTTCATCCTCACACGTGGATTCATCTTCATTCTTCAAGCGGCTTTAATTGCTTTATTCAAAGTTTTATAACTTCAATGGAATTTGCTCCATGCCATTTAGGGCTGAAAACACAGTTAAATGTGAACGCAGTTCAAGTGGAAAAACCTCTGAGGCCTGATAAATTGAAAACATTGTATCATACTGATAAAACACAAAAGCAAACAAAAGCAAATGAGAGAAGCGTTAGGTTTTGTAATTCTGTCACTATTTTAATCTCTATCTAAACCGTGGTTCTTTTAAATGTGTTGAATGGAATGCCGTCTCTTCTCTAAGCTTGATTCCAAGACGTGTCATTTGCCAACTGTCGAGCGGATATATTCCAAGACAAACTGCACATAAAGGACTTCAGCCTTCCTGCCTCTCTTAAATTAGGCATGAGTCTTTGGAATAAATTTTCATCTAACTATTTTACAGTATTCACATACATTTGTTTTAGTCTGCATCTTAAAACAACTTTGACTTAATAGTGCACCTCTAAGAATCTCATCAAAATCATTACCAATCAGTAGTTAAATAATAAATAGCTAAACTCTTCTGCACGTTTAATAGGTTCTCTGGAAGGGTGTTTTCCAATGGGACTCCCACACTGCATCTCAACAGGGAGAAAAAAGGTCACATAAGAAAATACCATAGAAATGAACACCTGATTAATCTTGGTTAACCCAGAACTAAAATCTTGCGTAATTGGTCAGATGCTTGATTAAGTTCTGTGTCCATACGTGTTAAGATAAAATGAGGATTGGAACCAGAACGAAGAGCTCTGCCCTCTCTCTTCACAAGTTACAGCAAGTCTATGGGCCAAAATGTGACTCGCTTCAGGAAAATAGACGTATGTCGCACGTCAGTACTTCACAGGAAAGCAGAAATGCCTTCCGGAACATGTGAACTTTCATGTGCCTTAATAACAAACTTGTATGCCATCTGTAAATAAGTGTTAAATTACGAGCCTAGTTGGTTTAGCCACAGAAAAAGGCAGCAACCTTCCCGCTATACATGATTGGCTGAGACAATGAATGGGCTGGACATGCCGAGAGATGAGTTCGGATTGGTCTGTCATATAGCACGCTTCTATAATATGAGCTAGTCAGTATGTGTTGGTAATCCTTTCTAACGTGGCTTTTTAGAAAGACATCATGCAGTAGAACTGCATAAGTGTTGCTCTCCACTAACGGGAGTTTTGAAATCAGTGGAAATAGAGTATGATAACTAAGGAGATGAAGAAAATTCTGTCATTTGATTGCAAATATGCAAATATGCAGACGGAGTCGATAAGAGAACACACAGAAGGCTGTTGTAAAACACCTGTCTCCGGATTACATCATCAAACTAAGGGCAACCACGGCATCCGTGACAGAGAGAGTGAAGCGTCAATCCATGTTTACGGGTAAAAGAGTCTAGCTAGCTACATTTTCAGATATTACATGTTTCTAATTTTGTCAGAAAATCGTTAATTTAATTTCAAGTTAAAGTGTACTACAATGTTAGTTGGCTGGCTAGCTAACTAACGTTACGTGTATGATCTGTGTAGTAATATTATTCGTATCTCAGAGCCATTTGCATTGCTAGTTATAGCCTAATGTTAGCTAGCTAGCATTGGACCTGGTTGGTTAGCTACCTGCAGATTCATGCAGTGTAGTAACGTTATGAGTTGGGATTATGGTTCATTGTTTAGCTAGCTAGCTACATGTCTAAACAAAAGACTCCACTATGCAAGTAACTATTTCAATATAATGTTTAGGATTTCACTGTGACAACTGTCGATAGACGTAGCTGGTAAATTCGCTCTGGCCATCTTCTCCGATTTCAGAGCACTCTCGTCTGAGTGTGCCAAAGCACTGAATAACTGATGAATTTACGAACGCTCAACAACCGTTGAATATGGCCGGTGTCAGTAAATGTTGGCAAAAAAGCGTAATTAAGTTGTTGCCAGCAGCACAGTTGCAGTCACCAACACTCTGAATAACATAAAAACAGCCTAACCAGCTCTGCTAGGGCGAGTAAAATGGTTAGAGTGATCTGTTCTCTCATTTGTGTCTGGAAGTAGCTAGCAAGCTAGCCAACGTTAGCCAGTTAGGTTAGGTGCTTGACTGCTGTTCAATGTGCGCTCTGAATGCTCAGAGAGCGAAACGCTCTTAATTTACAAACGGCCATTCTGACAACGCTCTGAGTTTACGAATGCCCAGACCACACTCTGGCACTCCAGATTTAAATGTATGAACATTTAAATATAAATGTATAAACCAGCCTTTAGTCTTGAAATCTTTGGTTGTTTAGTACATAGCCTTACATGTGAATCCTTGTAGAGATGGGTCGGGCTAAAGCATAAACTGGTGTGAATGATGCTTAATGGGTGTAGACAAAGAAGAGCTTTACAGTAGGTACCAAAACATTCATTTTCTCAACAGTGAGGTTAGAAGTTTATCAACTTTCAAAGCAGAATTACTTTCCCATTGTTCCTTAAGTGTAGTGTATGATATACCATTTTCTAGCTCTGAGTCTCTACTTTTATCCAATGTAAAAAACACAATTTCAAATTTTGCTACATAAGACCGATTCAAGCCGTTTGGTCACAAATGTCCCCTCCACTTCCAAAATTCAAAAGATGCTAACACTTGCTAAATCGTGATTTAAAAATTGATGACCTATGATGAAGATTATCCTACCAACGGGACATTAAAAACTGTAATATCTTATGTTTCACCGAGACGTGGCTGAACGACGACACGGATAATATAGAGCTGGCAGGATTTTCCATGCACAGGCAGAACAGAGATGCTACGTCTGGTAAGGCGAGGGGTGGGGGTGTGTGTCTATTTGTCAATAACAGCTGGTGCGCGATGTCTAATAGTAAAGAAGTCTTGAGTTATTCCTTGTCTGAGGTAGAGTACCTTATGATAAGCTGTAGACCACACTATTTACCAAAAGAGTTCTCCTCTATATTATTCATAGCCGTCTATTTACCACCAGAGACCGATGCTGGCACTAAGACTGCACTCAACCAACTCTATAAGGCCATAAACAAACAAGAAAATTCTCACCCAGAAGCGGCGCTCCTAGTGGCCGGGGACTTTAATGCAGGCAAACTTAAATCTGGTTGACCTAATTTCTACCAGCATGTCACATGTGAAACCAGAGTAAAAAATAACTCTAGACCGCCTTTAGTCCACACACAGTGATGCATACAAAGCTTTCCCCCACCCTCCATTTGGCAAACCTGACCATAATTATGTCCTCCTGATTCCTGCTTACAAGCAAAAACTAAAGCAGGAAGTACCAGTGACTCACTCAATACGGAAGTGGTCAGATGACGCAGATGCTACGCTACAGGACTGTTTTGCTAGCACAGACTGAATTATGTTCCGGGATTCCTCCAATGGCATTGAGGAGTATACCAACCTCAGTCATCGGCTTCATCAAGAAGTGCATCAACGACGTCGTCCCCACAGTGACTGTATGTACGTATCCCAACCAGAAGCAATGGATTACAGGCAACATCTGCATCGAGCTAAAGGCTAGAGCTGCCGCTTTCAAGGAGCGGGACACTAATCCGGAAGCTTATAAGAAATCCCGCTATGCCTTCAGACAAACCATCAAACAAGCAAAGCGTCAATACAGGATTAAGATTGAATCCTACTACACCGGCTCTGATGCTCGTCAGATGTGGCAGGGCTTGAAAACTATTACGGACTACAAAAGGAAACCCATACGCGACTTGCCCAGTGACGCGAGCCTACCAGACGAGCTAAATCCCTTTTATGCTCGCTTTGAGGCAAGCAACTCTGAAGCATGCACGAGAGCACCAGCTGTTTTGGATGACTGTGTGATAACGCTCTCGTTAGCCAATGTAAGCAAGACCTATAAACAGGTCAACATTCACAAAGCCGCGGGGCCAGACCGATTACCAGGACGTGTACTCAAAGCATGCGCGGACCAATTGGCAAGTGTCTTCACTGACATTTTTAACCTCTCCCTGAGCGAGTCTGTAATACCTACATGTTTCAAGCAGACCACCATAGTCCCTGTGCCGAAGGAAGCGAAGGTAACCTGCCTAAATTATTACCACCCCATAGCACTCACGTCGGTAGCCATGAAGTGCTTTGAAAGGCTGGTCATGGCTCACATCAACAGCCTCCTCCCGGATACACTAGACCAACTCCAATTCGCATACCGCACCAACAAATCTACAGATGAAGCAATCTCAATTGCACTCCACACTGCCCTTTCTCACCTGGACAAAAGGAACACCTATGTGAGAATGCTGTTCATTTACTGCTCAGTGTTCAACACCGTAATGCCCACAAAGCTCATCACTAAGCTAAGGACCCTGGGACTAAACACCTCCCTCTGAAACTGTATCCTGGACGTCCTGACGGGCTGCTCCCAGGTGGTAAGGGTAGGCTTACCACACTGATCCTCAACACTGGGGCCCCTCAGCGGTGTGTACTTAGTCCCCTACTACTGACCCAGGAGGTCTCGGACCTCCCTATAGGCTGTCTCATCGTTGTCGGTGATCAGGCCTACTACTGTTGTGTCGTCAGCAAACTTAATGATGGTGTTGGAGTCGTGTTTGGCCACACATCTGTTGGACAACAACCTCTCCCTCAATGTGAGCAAGACAAAGGAGCTGATCGTGGACAACAGGAAAAGGAGGGCCGAACAGGCCCCCATTAACATCGATGGGGCTGTAGTGGAGCGGGCCGAGAGTTTCAAGTTCCTTGTTGTCCATATCAACAAACTATTATGGTCCAAACACACCAAGACAGTCGCAAAGAGGGAACGACAACACCTTTTCCCCCTCAGGAGACAGAAAAGATTTGGCATGGGTCCCTAAATCCTCAAGAAGTTCTACAGCTGCACCATCGAGAGCATCCTGACCGGTTGCTTCACCGCCTGGTATGGCAACTGCTCGGGATCTGACCGTAAGGCGCTACTGAGGGTAGTGCGTACGGCCCAGTACATCACTGGGGCCAATCTCCCTGCCATTCAGGACCTATTTGGTAGGCGGTGTCAGAGGAAAGCCCAGAAAATTGTCAGAGACTCCGGGCACCGAAGTCCTAGACTGTTTTCTCTGCTACCGCACGGCAAGCGGTACCGGAGCGCCAAGTCTAGGACCAAAAGGGTCCCCCCCTTGTGCCGTGGCGGAGACCTTTGTGGGCTATACTCGGCCTTGTCTCAGGATGGTAAGTTGTTGGAGATATCCCTCTAGTGGTGTGGGGGCTGTGCTTCGGCAGAATGAGTGGGGTTATATCCTGCCTGTTTGGCCCTGTCCGGGGGTATCGTCGGACGGGGCCACAGTGTCTCCCGACCCCTCCTGTCTCAGCCTCCAGTATTTATGCTGCAGTAGTTTATGTGTCGGGGGGCTAGGGTCAGTCTGTTATATCTGGAGTATTTCTCCTCTCTTATCCCGTGTCCTGTGTGAATTTAAGTATGCTCTCTCTAATTCTCTCTCTCTTTCTTTCTTTCTTTCTTTCTTTCTCTCTCTCGGAGGACCTGAGCCTTAGGACCATTCCTCAGGACTACCTGGCCTGATGACTCCTTGCTGTCCGCAGTCCACCTGGCCGTGCTGCTGTTACAGTTTCAACTGTTCTGCCTGCGGCTATGGAACCCTGACCTGTTCACCAGACATATTACCTGTCCCAGACCTGCTGTTTTCAACTCTCTAGAGACAGCAGGAGCGGTAGAGATACCCTGAATGATCGGCTATGAAAAGCCAACTGACATTTACTCCTGAGGTGCTGACCTGTTGCACCCTCGACAACCACTGTGATTATTATTATTTGACCCTGCTGGTCATCTATGAACATTTTAAAATCTTGGACATGTTCTGTTATAATCTGCACCCGGCACAGCCAGAAGAGGACTGGCCACCCCTCAAAGCCTGGTTCCTCTCTACGTTTCTTCCTAGGTTTTGGCCTTTCTAGGGAGTTTTTCCTAACCACCGTGCTTTTACACCTGCATTGCTTGCTGTTTGGGGATTTAGGCTGGGTTTCTGTACAGCATTCTGTGACATCAGCTGATGTAAGGGCTTTATAAATACATTTGATTGATTAACAGCTTAAACCCCCAAGCCGTGAGACTGCTGAACAATTAATCAAATGGCCACCCCCACCCCCCATTTGTTTTGTACATTGCTGCTACTCACTGTTTATTATCTATGCATAGCTTATCCACCCCTACAGTTGAAGTCGGAAGTTTACATACATCTTAGCCAAATACATTTAAACTCAGTTTTTCACAATTGTAGACCTCCAGACTTGTGGAGGTCTAAAACTTTTTTTCTGAGGTCTTGGCTGATTTCTTTTGATTTTCCCATGATGTCAAGCAAAGAGGCACTTTGAAGGCAGGAGTTTAAAGGTAGGCCTTGAAATACGTCCACAGGTACACCTCCAATTGACTAAAATGATGTTAATTAGCCTATCAGAAGCTTCTAAAGCCATGACATAATTTTATGGAATTTTCCAAGCCGTTTAAAGGCACAGTCAACTTAGTGTATGTAGACTTCTAACCCACTGGAATTGTGATACAGTGAATTATAAGTGAAATAATCTGTCTGTAAACAATTGTTGGAAAAATTACTTGTCATAAACAAAGTAGATGTCCTAAATGACTTGCCAAAACTATAATTTGTTAAAAATACATTTGTGGAGTGGTTGAAAAATGACTTTTAATGACTCCAACCTAAGTGTATGTAATTTTCCGACTTCAACTGTACCTACATGTAAAAATTAGCTCGACTAACCTGTACCCCCGCACATTGACTTGGTATCGGTACCCCCTGCTTCGTTACTGTTATTTTATTGTGTTACTTTTTATTATTTTTTACTTTAATTTATTTGGTAAAAATTTTCTAACTCTTCTTGAACTGCACTGTTGGTTAAGGGCTTGTAAGTAAGCATTTCACGGTAAGGTGACAAATAAAGTTCGATTTGAATTGTCCGAATTTGACAAAAAACCCAAGAACCGGAACTGATGCTGCTCGTTATCTCATGCTTCCCGTTGTACCATGACAGACCGACGGTACCAATTATGTTTATGCTTAACACCCAATGAAACACTCTACCCCACAATCGCACACCCCTGGGAACCAATTGAATGCACAGAGTAGTGTTCAGGTGTGAGTGTTGGCGAGGTGTTACCGCAACCCTTTTGTGTGTTCCATATAGCTTCAGACATGTTGTATGCTGCTGTTACATGCCATGCAGCAATCGCATTAAAAAAAAACACAATAAAACTGTTTGGATACCGATACTATGTATTTCTTACTATTAGTTAAAGGCCCTAGTGGTGTAAACATGCTATATCATACATGCACCTGTATGTAACCTGTATATAACAGAGAGGGTTTGGGGAACTATTATGTGATGAGTAACCATGCCTGAGACCTGAAGACTCCCATAGCTCAGTGGGCTAACACAGGCTTGCGGTGAGTAGGAACTCCTTTACACATTAATTTAACTCTGGTGTTCCAAGCTGGCCCACAGGTTTTGTCCATGAGTCAGAACCAGCTAATTGTATACTCACAAGTGCCACTACTGTAGATCCTCTAGAGCCCTCAAACTCAACTCTGGACCTCGAAGCCAGGTCCACTGCATGTTTTCATTGTTCCCCTCTAGTCAGAGGCTGATTTAGACCTGTGACACCAGATGTGCACAATTAATTATCAGGTAGAACAGAAAACCAGGCTCTGGACCTCGTAAGTTAAGAGTTGAGTACCCCTGCTACAGAGCATAAAATGGCTCTGAAATATGCAGTGGCCTAATATCCCTAAAACACAGCAGAACAGCCTCAGTTAACCAAATATAAAACATGTTAAACGTCCTCTCATGTTGGTTCTCATAGTCTTAGTGCCAAGACAATGTGTACCTGCCAAGACATTAATCAACCATATACACCTCAGTATGTTGCCAGTCACCCTGATACTAAAATGTATGATCTGTAGCCTTCCTTTCTTTATGTTCCTTCACAAAGCTACTGTTATCTGGTTGCCAGGTGCACTATACGGATGAGGCACCCTGGATCTATTGATTACAGTAATTGCATTGTCCAAAGCTTACATCTCTCTTATTAAACATTAAAGGGTGATGAGATGGCTGCCGCTTTTTTTTAATTTGTTCTTGTTTTTTTTCTCTCCTTTGAGTGAATTAGTAGCGCTTCGCTTGTCTAAACCCAAGGAGCACAGCAAAGATAATGAGATCCGTTGTTTTTGGTTTGTTTTTATTCTCTCTTATTTTATAGTCTTGCTTGTACCCGTAGCGATATTGATTGACATGTAACGTTGGTCTCCACGGAGACAGGGGAAGGTCAAAGGAATTGTCTTGGAGAGTTGGGCTGTGCTCCAAACAGACTGAAGCTAATAGTTACCTGACGTGCACTGTAAACCGTTCCAAAACAAGGCAATGGGAAACAATTTTAGTCAGGCAGTTAGAGGGAAATACATACAGTAGGTTTGAACATGTTTTAACAATTATTAAGTGAAACATTTTAGTCTATGAGAAAATAGCCAACTTGTTCACATAACTGGTTGTAGAGATTTTTAGAGGAAACATTTTACTTATTGATATCATCAGTTAATATCGATTTGATTGGTTAATGTAGAACAATGCATTTTAACCCAAGGTAGGAAGTACATACCAATGTATGCATTGTCTGGTTTTAAATTCAGCAATGTACGACACTGAAGATATAGATTACGGGCCAGATTATTTTGAAACGGCAGACCCTGAATCCAAACACAACGTAATCCACGTTATTGGGGAGGAAAATATCTTATCCTCTTTTCCATGCCATGGCAAATTCAGTTTGTTTTGATTGCTTTTTTGTGTGGGAAATTGGACAGTATAAATAAAGAGACAGAAAGAAAACAGGCAATACTTCGGACCACACAGCTTGAAAATTACAGCATTTTCCCTTCGTTATCCTAAATGAATATGCAATAAGCCCAAAAAAGTAGGCACTCTCATTTCTTAAATGGGTTTTGTCACACACAAATGAGCTATTGACTATTCATACTGTGGATTTGTTTGTTTGCTTTCTTTCATTATTTACATTTTAAGAATGTAAAATCTTTCAGTATGACATTTAACTTGTTGCCATGCATATATCTCCCTGGCAGCTCATCATATTTCAGACAACACAACATTTTAATTGACACTAAACTCAGGAACTGCCCACTGAGCACACACTGGTTGAATCAATGTTGTTTTCATGTCATTTCAATTAAACTAAGTAGAACCAATGTGGAATAGACATTGAATTGACATCTGTGCCCAGTGGGTGACTACACAATAATGGGATACTGTTTTTTTTACGAGCTTCGGAGTGAGTTTAATCACTTTAGTCAACCTTTGACCTTGAATAATCCCTTAGGTAATGAGTAATGAAGACAATTGATACCACATCTTGATTAAATCGTATCCATATGTGTTTTGCAGATGAAAAATTACAACAGACTTCCTAGGTGTTCACCAAGCATTGAAGGTACACGGCGTATAATTTGAATTTGATGTAAATACATTTATGGCACTGTTGGCTTCAATCTTTGACATGTTTCCAAGAACAACCCGTGGTTGTAATTGTAGAACAAAATGCGGATGATCGCAATAATAAACACATTGATACTTGGTTTGAGGACTTAGCCAGGCAGAGTAAGCTGGAGGGAAAACACAGGAGGATCTGTGGATCATCCCATGTCAAATTCAAACCATATGGTTAAGAATTCCTGAAATATTATACATTTTCAACTTTTGCCTGTGGTAAAACAATTTTGGGGGGACTTTTTCTCTCCCTTTCATCTGTCGTTTTTTTTGTTGTTGTTAACAAATATGAGAAACAGGAGACCAACACAAGAAAAAAGGATGATGAGAGCCTCTGAGATCTCACTATTTTGGTTCTTTTAGACGGTTCCTTAGTTCTATCTGTCTGTCTGTGTTGACAGTGGTTATGCTCTAGTGGTTAAGAGCATTGGACATCACATCTTTGTTAGTCAGGTATCCAGTAACTATGGTATCATGATCAATGTATTTATCATAGGGTGCGCTCGTAAATTCACTCTAGCTATCTATTCCGATTTCAGAGCGCTCTCGTCTGAGCTTGCCAGAGTGCAGAATAACTGAATTTACGAATGTGCCACACCCGTTGAATATAACTGGTGTCAGTAAACGTCGGCAAAAAACATAGTTAAATTGTTGCCAGCAGCACAGTTACAATCGTCGGACGGGGCCACAGTGTCTCCCGACCCCTCCTGTCTCAGCCCCCAGTATTTATGCTGCAGTAGTTTATGTGTCGGGGGGTTAGGGTCCGTCTGTTATATCTGGAGTATTTATTTTATCTGGTGTCCTGTGCGAATTTAAGTATGCTCTCTCTAATTATCTCTCTCTTTCTTTCTTTTTTCTTCTTCTCTCTCTCGGAGGACCTGAGCATTAGGACCATTCCTCAAGGCCTACCTGGCCTGATGACTCCTTGATGTCCCGAGTCCACCTGGTCGTGCTGCTTCTCCAGTTTCAACTGTTCTGCCTGTTTTATGAACATTTTAAAATCTTGTCCATGTTCTGTTATAATCTGCACCCGGCACAGCCAGAAGAGGACTGGCCACCCCTCACAGCCTGGTTCCTCTCTAGGTTTCTTCCTAGGTTTTGGCCTTTCTAGGGAGTTTTTCCTAGCCACCGTGCTTTTACACCTGCAGTGCTTTTACACCTGCATTGCTTGCTGTTTGGGGTTTTAGGCTGGGTTTCTGTACAGCACTCTGTGACATCAGCTGATGTAAGGGGGGCTTTATAAATAAATTTGATTTGATTTGATTTGATTTACAATCACCAACGCTCTAGATAACATGAAAACAGCCTAATCAGCTCTGCTAGGGCCAGAAAATTGTCAGAATGAGGTGTTCTCTCATTTATGTCTGGAAGTAGCTAACAAGCAAGCTAACTTTAGTCGGTTAGCTTGGGTGCTTGACTGCTGTTGTGAGGTCAGAACGCTCGGATCAAGTGTGCGCTCTGAAAGCTCTGAGAGCGAAACGCTCTGAATTTAGAAAAATGAACAATCTGACAACGCTCTAAATGTAACGCCTTGAGCACACTCTGAGCGCACTCTGGGACTCCAGAGTGAATTTGAGAACACACCCTTAGCGTAATACCATTAGTCTGTGATAGAGATCACATGCTAACCCTGAGAAAAGACGTCCTTGCCAAAATTCAAAGCCTCAACCCAGGTTAACACATTCGGAACATAAACCACTTCAGTCTGGTATCCACTACTTTGGCAATAAACATCAAGTTGCATGTCATTCTGTGATTGAAAATTTCGAAACAAATTTATATTGGCTAAATCGTAGTTTGGTTGTTTTAGCAGAAAGTTGAACTGGTAACAGAGGCTTTGGCCTGAGGGGATGTTGACTCACTGGTGTGAGTATGGTTACAGCAGCAGATCTGATGCACAACCTTACTTTGTCCTTTCTGTTTGCTTACGTCAGGGTTCTGTTCATCAGGGCACGAAACGGAACATTTTTAAATGTTACGCAACAGAACAAAACATTTTACGTTTATAAAGGTAGTCTATCCCCTGTCTCAGTCCATTTCTATACTTTCAGTGCCTAATGAACACAAGCCAGGCCTATTCTCAAAAGTTAGGTCAAAGGTCACACAGCCTCTCATCCACACTACCATCCACACTACCACCACAAAGATTGGAATCTGACAAATTAGACCTTAATCTACCTATTTTCAATAAAGATTTGGTCAATTTATTAACATAATTCTGATTCATTACTTGAAATGACTACGGGTCACATGGAAATGACCCTGGTCCTGATGACCTTTTTACATGACCGATTGAAAGTCCAATATCCATTTCCATTCGAGATCACAGAGATTTCTTTGGAAAACAATTATTTATTACAGAAATCTCAACCATCAATCACAACCATCGTCTTATTTATTGTCCCAACGTACTGTCCCAACGTGTGAACAGCCCTAATGATGGAGAACTACAGCGTGAACCCCCACCTATTATGCACATGCTTTGGGTTATGTCCCAATATTCCCACTGAGTCAGAGATTGATGAAAATCACTTTTGCCTTAAGCTGGAGCTGTCAACTATCTCAATACAAATAATTCCAGCTGGTAGCCCTATCTAAAGTGACAAGCCATGTGTCATTTTAGCACAGAGGGACCGGCACACAGTGTGAGCCCAAGCATGGTGTGATTGACATAAATGCTATCAAAAGTGTGGCTGTAATATGGTGATGAACATGTACAGTTCATACATGGACATACAGTATATCGATGAGACTTTATTTGAAGGCTGCCTACATAAGAACTTCATAACACATTTATAACCATGCATAAGCAGAGCTTCATAAATTATGTCAACAACTACACGTTGATATGTAACGTATGTTGGAAGTTATGAAAGGCTAATGTACTTCCTGGAATATGTTATCTATGGGTTATGATCATTTGAGGAAGTTATTATGTAGGTACCCTTCACAAAGTGTTGTTTGATTACGTTGTCATTACGCTACTTTATGTCTTCTCTATGCTAAACTGAAAACTGATTCAGTCTCATTTGAACAAACTTGTTCTTTGAAGCAGAGAAATAGCCTCATTTGAACAAACTAGTTCCTTGAGTAACCCTGAAATACTCTGTGCTTTAAAATGAGACATCAAGACAAAAGCAAAGAAATTGGCTCATTAGGCTATAGGGTTTTCTGCTATCAATGCTTACACACTATTACTGAAGTTATATGCCACTCCCTTCTGTTCTAATTCAACAAATCCAATAGTTTACAGTTTCTCAACACATAGCATAATGAGAACTGTGTTACCATACTGTACAGAAAACCTTATTCCACATGTATTATTAATCCTCAAGAGTATATTGACAAGTCACCCACCTTTTCCTTTCAATGTCACAGTGAATGTGTGTGTGTGTGTGTGTGTGTGTGTGTGTGTGTGTGTGTGTGTGTGTGTGTACCTTGGTTATTAAATTACCGCTTTGTGTGTCTGAGAATTTCACAAAGAATACTATTTCCTTTAGTCGATCAACCTCTTTTCCATGCTTGTGAATAGTGGAACATGGCTTTGATACTAGGGGACAGAATGTGGCTAAGTGGTTACAAGATTTGTCATGCTTTATTGCTTTCCTTTATAACTACTTTCTTAATTAACCAATTTTCATAATTGTCATTTCTAACATTTGAAATATATATTTTGTATTCATATTTTAATGAAAGATTATATTTTGAGTACTGTAATGAAAGTTCAACTGTTATTAGGATATCATCTGTTCAGGCGCAATGTCAGAAATGTGGGAAAATGTCCTAAGAAGGGTTATATGAAGGATATTGCAACCCTCAATAGAGGTATCATGAAGCATTTACAAGGTGTTATGAATTACTATGCAACCCCCCTTCAAGTAAACTGTCGCTGACCTTCTACAGTAATTCTCTCTGCAATTTCAATAATTGATATTGGTATAGTGTTTCTATCTCCATCAACCATTTACCATGTATCAACTAACAACTCATAACTCTCTCTCACCACCTTCCTCAGTCCCTCCCTCCCCTCCTCTCTCCCTCTCCCCCTAGCCCCTCTCCTGCGTACTAAACATTTCTTTCCAGAATATAAAGTTTATCAATTGTAATTAGCCGTTCTTCCTCACTAGCTGTTGAGTCGAACTAAGCTGAAACGAGGAGTGGAGCAGCGGACCCTTCTGCCCTCTGTGTATCCACCACCTCCGGGCTCCTTGTGGCTGCCACAAACCATTTATCCCCTGCTTAATTAAGCAGCTTTATTCCTCAGCATTGACAACGTAGTGAGACCTCACGCACTCTGTGACAGCCCCTGTTCACAACACACATATCTGGCCCCAGTAAGACCTCCATGACAGGGCCATAACCCTGCCCATAGTTAGATTCGACTTGGCGTCTAATTTGGGCACCCCTCCCCCAAGGTCTTGTCTTCACAATGGCAGTGAGGCCATGATAGGAAGTAGACTAGGGACCGCTGCTGTAGCTCCATTGACCTTCTTGCCAACCACACAGGACATCTCTTACCCTTGCCTGGGATTTATTTTTGGCATAATATCCCATGTTCATCTATTAATTTAGCCACTGATACGATATACTGCATTTCATCCACTATACATTTGTAAATTAATAAAAGTGGTATTGCATGAATCAAATAATGTATATAGGTTGCATCCTATGTTAACGTCCTAGTAATATGTTCATTAGAGAACTCAATAGGAGAGCCACATTATTACCTAGAGAGTTCCAGGCTATAAGACTGAAGCAGCACATGTGGCGCAGTTTCGAGTGGACGAGCAAAAAAGGTTTGTGTGTCTCAGTCTGTGTGTGTGTGTGCGTGTGTGCTAGAGGAGGCTGGTGGGAGGCGCTATAGGAGAACAGGCTCATTTTAATGACTGAAACGGAATTCATGGAACGGTATGAACCACATCAAACATACGGAAGCCATATGTTCGACTCCGTTCCAATAATTCCATTTCAGTCATTACAATGAGCCGTCCTCCTATAGCTCCTTCCACGAGCCTCCCCTGGTGTGTGCGTGCATGTGTGTGTGTTCAATATGTGACTGCCTCATCTCAGCAGTTCCAACTTCTGTTTGGTCCCATGGGTCGCTATGGAAATGAAAGAATCACAATGTACACATCCTCAAGACAGCCCGAGAAGCTGGTGAAAAAAGAACCCACCACTTTCATCATTAAAAGACAGTATCGTCATCAGTGTGCGTGTCACCTGATAGGATTACATTATGCACCAGGAAAGATGATTGAGTGGAATTGGTGTTTATGCAGCTGAATGCCTACATTCAGCTGACGAGAGAGAAAGAGAGAGAGAGAGGTTGTTCTGCCTGTAAAACGGTGTACCTTAATACTGCTATTGTCACTACAAAGACACAAAGACATTGAATGAATTGGAAGAAAAATACATGTATATTTAAATTATTTTAGCAATTCGTATGATATGTTTTAAATTCCATTTTGTACAATATGTTACGAATGTGTAAGTGCTTGAGATCCCAGACTGTATCTTTAATGAAATGTACACTTTCTAGTACATACAGGGGGAGGCAGGTAGCCTAGTGGTTAAGAGCATTGGCGGCTAACAGAAAGGTGGCTAGTTCAAATCCCAGAGCTAGGTGAACAATCTGACGATGTGCCATTGAGCAAGGCACTTATCCAGAGCGACTTAAAGGAGCAATTAGGGTTAAGAGCGTCCACTAAATGACGTAAATAAAATGCAGTACATACTACACATAATTCAACACCATAGAAAATCAGGCATAACATGTTACGTAGTGGTACTTGAGAAATCAATACATAAGAATCCTGTAAATTGTAGAAAATAGAAAAATAAAGTATCACATAAAAAAAATTGTAACATAAATATAAAAGTGTAAAATAACCTTTCAATTCAGTATCTGTATTCAGCATTTTCCAGAGGACGAAGGAGAAATAAGCCATTCAGCAGCAGCTCGGTGGTGGTGGTGGTTCTGCAGAGGTTATCAAGCCGGCTTGTGAGGGCTTCAAACTGCACAGATTGAGCGTTATTATGATAAATGCACAAGAACAGAATCAGTCTTCTCTCACACAATGGCTTCCATTTTGTTGAGAATAATTTTATATTTTTTATGCAATGGCGTAACAGTGCTCGATGTCTTGGATGTGTGTGCTTTTGTTTGCCTGAGAAGTGATCTGCCTCTTCAGCATGAACATGCAGTCGTGAAATAGTCAGGCTCTTGCCAATACACAATTTGCAGTAGATAACTTTGTATCAACTGTGTGTTGTTGCAACACTAAATAATAACAGGTAAACCTATGGGATTAGTTGACTCCCTGACCAACATATCCCAGATGAGGAATTTACAGCCTCTCTTACAATTGCCGCCATTTAAACCTGGGGCTAATAGAGGTTGATTGTTAATGCACGTCTTAGAATCCCCTTAGATGAAATGTTTATACAGCGCATTAGATAGCAAGTGATTATTAATTTATTCATTTAAGCAGGGAAGTCAACTGAGAACCTGATCTCATTTTCCAAAGGTTGTGTAAGAGGCTGCAAAGACGAAGTTAAAACAACACAAGACAGGGCAAGAGTATAGCATATCAAACATCTAACAATGTGCCTTCAAACTAATTTTAGGTTGCTTGGGACAGGAGTAACAGTGAAAGAACTCAAATGCGCCGGTAAATTTATTTTGCATGTCAGTCAGGTTAGTGTTAATTTAAACTCCACCGGCAACAAGGCGTGGTTTACATAAGTACTCAGACCCTTTGCTATGAGACTCTGTTTCCATTGATCGTCCTTGAAATGTTTCTACAACTTAATTGGAGTCCACCTGTGGTAAATTCAATTGATTGGACATGATTTGGAAAGGCACACACCGCTCTATATAAGGTCCCACAGTTGATATTGCATGTCAGAGCAAAAACCAAGCCATGAGGTCAAAGGAATTGCCCGTAGAGCTCTGAGACAGGATTGTGTCGAGGCACAGATCTGGGGAAGGGTAACAAAAACATTCTGCAGTTCCCCAAGAACACAGTGGCCTCCATTCTTAAATTGAAGAAGTTTGGTACCACCAAGACTCTTCCTAGAAGCTGGCCGCCTGGACAAACTGAGCAATCGGGGGAGAAGGGCCTCTGTCAGGGAGGTGACCAAGAACCCGATGGTCACTCTTACAGAGCTCCAGACCTCCTCTGTGGAGATGGGAGAACCTTCCAGAAGGACACAGGACAACCATCTCTGCAGCATTTCACCAATCAGGCCTTTATGGTAGAGTGGCCAGACGGAAGCCACTCCTCAGTAAAAGGCACATGACAGCCTGCTTGGAGTTTCCCAAAAGGCGCCTAAAGGACTCTGACCATGATAAACAAGATTCTCTGGTCTGATGAATCCAAGATTGAACTCTTTGGCCTGAATGCCAAGTGTCATGACTGGAGTAAACCTGGCACCATCCCTACGGTGGTGGCAGCATCATGTTGTGGGGATGTTTTTCAGCGGCAGTGACTGGGAGACTAGTCAGGATTGAGGGAAAGATGAACAGAACAAAGTACAGAGAGATCCTTGATGAAAACCTGCTCCAGAGCGCTCAGGACCTAAGACTGGGGCAAAGGTTCACCTTTCAACAGGACAACAACTGTCACGATCGTCGAAAGAAGTAGACCAAGGCGCAGCGTGCATGGAGATCCACATTCTTTTAATTGTGAAACATACAACAAAACAATAAAGAAATAACAAAATCAGACACTATGCGTAGCGCACACAGGCACTAACCAGAAACAATAACCCACCAAACAGGTGGGAAAAGGAACAACTTAAGTATGATCCCCAATTAGAGGCAACGACAATCAGCTGCCTCTAATTGGGGATCATACTTAAGTTGTTCCTTTACCCACCTGTTTGGTGGGTTATTGTTTCTGGTTAGTGCCTGTGTGCGCTACACATAGTGTCCGATTTCATTATTTCTTTATTGTTTTGTTGTATGTTTCACAATTAAAAGAATGTGGAACTCTATGCATGCTGCGCCTTGGTCTACTTCTTTCGACGATCGTGACAGAATAACCCACCACCAAAGGACCAAGCAGCGTGCCCAGGTTTGGAAGGAGAGTTGGACCTGGGAAGAGATTCTGGGGGGTTGTGAGACCCTTCCTTGGCGGGAGTCGCCGAGGAGAGATGAGGGACAGCGACAACGCCGGGGTCCGCGGCAAAAAGGAGCCCAAGGAAAATCCCAAGATGTTTTTTGGGGGGGGCACATGGGGCAAATGGCCGAGCCGAGAGCCAGAGCCCGAATGGAAGAATATAGAGGAGTTTAAGGAAGGTTATCGAAGAGAGGTATTGGCGAGGAATAAGCTGCAGCGCAGGCGCCTAGAGGAGCGTCTGCCCAGCCCGGTACGTACTGTGCCGGCTTCCCGCACTCGCCCTGAGGAGCGTGTCATCAGTCCGGTGAAACCTGCGCCGGCTCCACGCACCAGGCTTCCAGTGCACCTTCCCAGCCAGGTACATCCTGTGCCAGCTCTCCGCACTCGCCCTGAAGAGCGTGTGATCAGTCCGGTGAAACCTGTGCCGGCTCCATGCACCAGGCTTCCAGTGCGCCTTCCCAGCCAGGTACGTCCTGTGCCAGCTCTCCGCACTCGCCCTGAAGAGCGTGTGATCAGTCCGGTGAAACCTGTGCCGGCTCCACGCACCAGGCTTCCAGTGCGCCTTCCCAGCTAGGTACGTCCTGTGCGAGCTCCCCGCACTCGCCCTGAAGAGCGTGTCATCAGTACGCACCAGGATTCCAGTGAGTTTTCCCAGCCAGGTACGTCCTGTGCCAGCTCTCCACACTCGCCCTGAAGAGCGTGTGATCAGTCCAGTGAAACCTGTGCCGGCTCCACGCACCAGGCTTCCAGTGCGCCTTCCCAGTCCGGTATGTCCTGTGCTGGCCCCCCGCACTCGCCCTGAAGTGCGTGTCACCAGTCCGGTGCAACCTGTGCCAGCTCCACGCACCAGGCTTCCAGTGCGCCTTCCCAGCCCAGTGAGACCTGTGTCGGCTCCACGCAACAGGCTTCCAGTTCGCCTTCCTAGCCCGGTGCCAGGGTCGGAGCCTTCCTCTGCACCGAGGTCCAAGCCGGGCACAGCGTTCAGCCCGGCTATATGGCCGGATCCGTGGGCTGAGTGGGTGCTATGTCCCGCACCGGAACCGCCACCGATGCTAGTCACCCACCCGAACCCTCCCCATCATGTTCAGGTTTTTCCGCCGGAGTCCGCACCTTTGGGGGGGGGTACTGTCACGTCCTGGCCATAGATAGCCCTCTGGGTTTTCTATGCTGGTTTTGGTAAGGACGTGACTAGGGGGATTTTGGTTTCTATTTGTTGTATTTCTATGTGTTGTGTGTATGGTTCCCAATTAGAGGCAGCCGATTGTTGTTGCCTCTAATTGGGGCTCATACTTAAGTTGTTCCTTTTTCCACCTGTGTTTGTGGGTTATTGTTTCCTGTTTTGTATATGTTACACTTGCCAATAAAAATGCGGAACTTCAGGCATGCTGCGCCTTGGTCCGTTTCTGAAGACAATCGTGACAACAACCCTAAGCACACAGCCAAGACAACGCAGGAGTGGCAAGTCTCTGAATGTCGGGACAAGTCTCTTAATGTCCTTCAGTGGCCCAGCCAGAGCCCGGACTTGAACCCGATCGAAAATCTCTTGAGACTTGAAAATATCTGTGCAGCGACGCTCCCCATCCAACCTGACAGAGCTTGAGAAGATTTGCAGAGAAGAATGGGAGAAACTTCCCAAATACAGGTGTGCCAAGCTTGTAGCGTCAATCCCAAGAAGACTCAAAGCTGTAATCGCTGCCAAAGGTGCATCAACAAAGTACTGAGTAAAGGGTCTGAACACTTATGTAAATGTGATATTCACGTTTTTTACTTTTAATACGTTTGCTAACATTTCTTAAAACTTGTTTTTGCTTTGTCAGTATGGGGTATTGTGTGTAGATTGACGAGGGGGAAAAATGATTTAATCCATTTTAGAATAAGACCGTAACGTAACAAAATGTGGAAAAAGTCAAGGGGTCTGAATACTTTCTGAATGCACTGTATACTGAACAGCACCAGAGCTGTGGGCCCAAGCTGTGAGGGAGCAGTCACAGCACACCTGCATTCACTGTGGGGGAGTGATAGGGTGTCATAGAAGTGGGACGGGACCTCCAAAACTTCTAGGGGTTTCTCAAAGTGGAGGTGGCTAGCGAGTTTGGGGAGGGCCTTCAGGGGATATTGGCAGCGTATGAACGTCATACCTATCTGTTGTTGTTAATAGCAACGGCTTGTTTGCAGTTGACAACACCTGAGTACTTACAGATATTCCCAGCATTGTTGTATTCTCTATTCCCTTTCTCTAATCTCTTACACTTTCTTTCATCACACACACTCATCACCTTACACTCCTGTCTGGCTTTCTGCTCATCTGAGAGACTGAAAACACCTCCATTTCCTCTCTTCACAGGAGATGGACTGGCAGAAATGAAAGACTCTCTTCAATCAACAAGCTTAATAATAAGGTGTGGGTGTGCTAACTCTGTCAGTACAGCTGATTTCAGTACCCAAAATCATGTCTGTATTTTATGATGCACTTGTGATCAGTGTCATCTGGCCGTATGATTGGTTCACATTTGAGTAATGAAAGGTCCTAATAAAGTCTCTCTCGCTCGGTTTCTCTTTCTCAATGTTTCACCCCCTCCCGCTCTCTTTGGGATGGCAGTTTGGTAGGCTAAGTGTTGCATAGGCCCTTTGGGCACAAATTTAATGCATGCCTCCTGAATTAATTAGGGACATAAAAATCTCTCTCTTTAAGGAATTATAAAAAGGAAACTGTCAGTCACACGAAAATTACATTTTACTGCTCCCTGTCTCTCGTTGACAGAGCGTGAAAATTGTCTCGTTATCTGTAGATATGAAGAAAAACATTGAATACACATCCAAATATGACTCATACAAGAAAGTAATTTGGAATGGAATGGTTGGTATTTGAATGGTGGCAGTTCTTGAATTGGGCCAAAACCAGTTTACCATTCCAGTACTTCAAGGTCTGAGTAATTTCACATGATGCATCTTGCAATCCTGGCTACCACTTATCCAATTTTCATGGCCCAAATGTTATCATTCCTTAAGTAGAAATGATCAAAATGCTAACAGTCTATTGCAACACGTGTTGCATATACCATCTTGATGTGTTCTAAAACCTGAAAAAAAGGGTAGGTTCTCATATCACATTAGTTTTCAAAATCTACAGCAACTCTCATGTAAATGTCACTCTTTCTGAGAACTCTGTCGACATACTCCTACAGACTGAACAGTCGCTGTGTTTATTATAAAGACACCAACAATATGCAGTAAGATGCATGGACATGCGAGAGATATGCTCTCAATCATTTCACACAGATAGTCAGTGTGCTTGGGCTGATGTTTGTACAGCCAGAGACCACTCGTGCTGCTGGCTACCAGACGCAGCCCCGCAGTGTCCAAATATATAGCCCCTGCAAATGCACACGGCCACCTCTGACACCGAGAGGGCTGGACGTGGGCCCAGACACACAGATGTGGCTGGCTGGAGGACCGTCCACATCCCATGCTGCCTTGCTCACTAGAACCTTACTTCATATTTATCCTTTTTTCTAATGTTCTGTTTTGGTCATTAAGATTTTATGCGATTTCTTAATGTTTGACGGTTTGAGAAAAAAAGAGGTGTTCATTTGCTAATTATTGGTGCAGTAATTAGAAAATCCCGTTCCGCGACAGGAGCCTCGGAATTCAGCATTTAATTAACCCTGTAATCACAGCATCTGGAGCGTATTACCATTTCAATGAGCGACTGCAGGGGAATGAGAGAAATGGCATTTTAGGCCCAGCATTTTCACCTGTGCCATTGCAAAATCTTATGTCAGAAATGTTTTTTGTATTTATCTACACTTTTGTGTGTTTTGACGTGATATTTTATTCCTCCTCGGGTAGTTACACAGGCTAATAATACACGTTTATTTCCATTGAAGTATTGGAGGTGTGAGCGATGGTGGTTGTGTGACTGACTCACATTCACACCCACAACCTCTCAAATGTTGTACATTCCTAATCAATACCACACTACCTACATACCTAATCAATACCACACTACCTAGATACCTAATCAATACCACATCACCTAGATACCTAATCAATACCACATTACCTAAACAATACCACACTACCTACATACCTAATCAATACCACACTACCTACATACCTAACTAATCAATACCACACTACCTACATACCTAATCAATACCACATTACCTACATACCTAATCAATACCACACGACCTACATACCTAATCAATACCACACTACCTACATACCTAATCAATACCACACTACCTACATACCTAATCAATGTGTTTTGTCTGAGACTCTTTGATCCCTTTTCTTATTTCCTGCTCTTTCTGTCGCTGTTTGAACTGTTGATTACGATCAGACTGTTTGATGTCAGGCAGATAATTACATTGAACTGCCTGGCGGGGAGACACGTTCCAGGCGTTGTTCGTTCTCGGCATGCATCGGACGGAGCCTCCGGGTTTGTCTCTGTCTTTACTCTGTCAGAAATGCCTGTGATCTGCCTTATCTGGCCTCTGAGGTCTGTCATTGGTCCGCTGTGTCACTGTTAATAAAGTCTGAAGTGACAGCCCCATCCGTACCCCTAAAGGATGCCAACTGAAGAGGATGCCACTCACAAGCTTTTTCATGTTGCGACTGACTGTAAAAATACCACACTGCACTCAGTGCGCTCCATAGACGTACTATCAGGGAGCAGCAATAACTAAAGGGGCATTGCGATGGCGTGGTTGAAATAATGGTGATGATTGGGATAGGACGAGCAGTCTCAATGCACCTCTGCTCCTGCAATTGGTATGTGAATGGCAATCTCTGAGAAAAGAGCCCTATTGTGTAGGGTGGAAAGCTAGAAGACCGGCATAGCCTCATGATCAACTTGTGCACTTAAAGAACCCTTCATTCCTCTGACAGGTCCAATAACTGCTTCTGGTGGCTATGGTCAGGATCTAAACCAGGGCTCTCCAACCCTATTCCTGGATAACTATTCTCCTGTAGGTTTTCGCTGCAACCCCAGTTGTAACTAACCAGATTCAATTTCTCAACCAGATAATTATTAGAATCAGGTGCGCTAGATGTTGGTTAGAAGGTAGCGCTCCAGGAAAGGGGTTGGAGACCCCTGATCTACAGTATACCTGCAATTGAAACATAACTATTCTTCTACTTCAAGGTGATCATATAGCTATCTACTTGTAACTTTGTTTGCTTCTCATTTGAATATTTTATCATAGCTAAAGTGCAATCCAGTTAGTGCTTTTGCCAGTACAGAGGACTGCACTGGTTGTAATGACACTCTGTTGAGTCAGACGGGTAACGGACAAAGACAGCAATGCATTTTAAATGAGGGGCCTACAATAACCGTCCACGACTCACAAAAGAGTTGATTTGTCTCTAAGGTGTAATGTAGATTTTTGCCCAAGAGCAGATGGTTGAGGTTGTGTGATTGACTGGCCTGATTGCTTCCCCATCTCAAAGAGACAAAGAGTACTTGCAAAAAGTACCATATGCCCGAACGTTGCAGAGCATATGTTGCTAGCTCCATGGAACGTAACAACATCAGTCGTGTAATGAGGTTTCTTGTCCATGCACTTCATGCACTTCATGCACTTCAACCTGGAGGCTGGCACGGACCTGGACTTCAGTCACAGTCCAAAAGGTTAAACTTCAGTCGTGAAATTGTAAAGGATGATATGATTCACCTGTGCCATCGTTGATGATTCATGATTCATTACACAAGTCACAACCCAACCTCATTGTGAATAGAAGTAGAAGTTAGTACCCTGACTTCAGAAGTGGTGCATTACTTCTATTGGCTCGTGGGACATTGGTGTTCATGACCTCACTCATTACAATGTAAGTGATTAAAACCGTGTTAATGCACCATTGGCTGTACAGCGTGAGGGGGAGCTACTATTATTCATCACCTATAGTCACTTGTTCTGTGGAGAACAGAGCACAGGGTCAAGATTATTCGAGGTTATGGGGTTTACGAATGAGAGAAAGAGCACACCGCTGTTGGTATAGACTTTTTCCAAGAATAAAAAAACATTGATAGAATGTTGAAGCAATGTTTACTGACAAAGCCCGAAGTGGGCCGGGTCCGCCGAAGAGCAAGGCCTTATGGGAGAGTGGGCCTGTGGGTAGTACCCTTCACAATGGAAAATGTATCTGTGTATTTAACGTATCATTCCATAGGAGAGAGCAAGTGAAAATCAATAGAATGTTAGTAGCCTTCAAGCGAGACTGATTATCTTTCGATGGATGTAAAGAATCTCTGTCTCAAATTGAATAACCTCCAAACTCCCACACACCATGAGCAGACTGTGCGTGAAAGGGTAACTGGCTGTGTTAAGCCTAATATGTAACAGTATAGGCTTACCCACCGCAGAGAAGCAACCAGCACTGTCACTGTATACTGTATGTTTCCAAGACCTTTCAGGAATGAAAAAAAAGTTATTTTTCAAATTTATTGCATGTAGGCCTAGTCATTGAAGTTCACATAGTGTTTTGAACGACTTGAATGAAAATTTCACAGCACATGGAGGGGAATGGTTTTCCAAGACACCGACAATTTCCTCAAACATGGTGTCACAATGTACTCTTGTTCCATCTCCTCAACATCCTATAGGTGCAATGAATATGCATCATAAGGTGCACAATAGGTCTTCAAAACTGTAGTCAATAGGCTGCATGAAGTCGTAATGGAAAGGGTTTTGGGGTGTCATAAATGTGTTTCCATAAAGCTTCTCAGAAATACACAATGTTTCTCAGGGTGGCGGTCACCTCTTACTAATGACATTTTCTGTGTAGCTGCTCCAGTCACTGACCTTATTTCTCCTTAACCTCTTAAGGATCCGCCCCTTTCTTTAAACGTTTCGCCTAAAATGACATACCCAAATATGCATATTCTTGGTACCATTTGAAAGGAAACACTTTGAAGGTTGTGGAAATGTGAAAGGATTGTAGGAGAATATGACACAATAGATCTGGTAAAAGATAATACAAAGAAAAATCAACCGTTCTTTTGTATTTTTTTTGTACCATCATATTTGAAATGTAAGAGAAAGGCCATAATGTATTATTCCAGCCCAGCTGCAATTTAGATTTTTGCCACTAGATGGCAGGAGTGTCTGTTCAAAATGTTTTATCCAGACTGCCCAAATATGCCTAATATGTTAATTAATAACTTTTCATGTTCAAAATTGTGCACTCTCCTCAAACAATAGCATGGTATTCTTTCACTGTAATAGCTACTGTAAATTGGACAGTGCAGTTAGATTAACAATAATTTAAGCTTTCTGCCAATATTATATGTGTCTATGTCCTGGGGTCCAACTCTTCGAAAAAATAACCATCTCAATTAGGTTGAGGTCGGGTGATTGTGAAGGCCAGGTGGAGCACTCCATCACTCTCCTTCTTGGTCAAATAGCCCTTACACAGCCTGGATATGTGTTTTGGGTCATTGTCCTGTTGAAAAACAAATGATAGTCCCACTAAGTGCAAACTAGATGGGATGGCATATCGCTGCAGAATTCTGTGGTAGCCATGCTGCTTAAGTGTGCCTTGAATTATAAATAAATCACTGACAGTGTCACCAGCAAAGCACCCCCACACCATCACACCTCCTCCTCCATGCTTCACGGTGGGAACCACACATGCGGAGATCATCCGTTCGCCTACTCTGCGTCTCACAAAGACATGGAGATTGGTACCAAAAATCTCAAATTTGGACTCATCAGACCAAAGGACAGATTTCCACTGGTCTAATGTCCATTGCTTGTGTTTCTTGGCCCAAGCAAGTCTCTTATTTTTGATGTCCTTTAGTAGTGGTTTCTTTGCAGTAATTCAACCATGAATGCCTGATTCATGCAGTCGCCTCTGAAGAGTTGACGTTGAGATGTGTCTGTTACTTGAATTCAGTGAAGCATTTATTTGGGCTGCAATCTGAGGTGCAGTAAACTCTAATGAACTTATCCTCTGCACCAGAGGCAACTCTGGGTCTTCCTGTGGCGGAAACTTTGTCACTTAAAGAAACTTTCAAAGTTCTTGTAATTTTCCGGATTGACTGACCTTCATGTATTCAATGATGGACACTTTGCTTATTTGAGCTGTTCTTGCCATAATATGGACCTGGTCTTTTACCAAATAGGTCTTTCTTCTGTATACCACCCCTACTGTTAACGATCTGGGTGTAGCTGGTGCAGAGGAGTCAGGCGCAGGACAGCAGAGATGAGTACCATAAGTAATTTTACTCAATAACACACGAGGAAACCAAGCCCACAAATACGGACCCTATAACATAAAACAATCACGCACAAAAAACATGGGGAAAACAGAGGGTTAAATAATGAACATATAATTGGGGAATTGAAACCATGTGTGTAAAACAAGACAAAACAAATGGAACATGAAAAGTGGATCGGCGATGGCTAGAAGACCGGTGACGTCGACCACCGAATGTCGCCCGAACAAGGAGAGGGACCGACTTCGGCGGAAGTCGTGACACCTACCTTCTCACAACACAACTGATTGGCTCAAACACATTAAGAAGGAAAGAAATTCCACAAATTAACAAGCCAACTTTTAACTTTTAACCTGTTCATTGAAATGCATTCCAGGTGACTACCTCATGAAGCTGGTTGAGAGAATGCCAAGCATGTGCAAAGCTGTCATCAAGGCAAAGGGTGGCTACTTTAAAGAATATAAAATATATTTTTATTTGTTTAATACTTTAGTTACTACATGATTCCATGTGTGTTAAAACTATACTTTGGTATGTCTTTAATTAGTCAACTGTTGATACAGTCCCAAAATGTTTTGCATGTCAACAGTCAAGTTTTCAAAATATTGGACTTTCAAGAAGCAAAGAGTCACTTGCCACATCATAAAAACCCAATTTGGCTAGTGACACTTTGCTTCTTGAAAGTCCAGTTTCTTGAAAACGTGACTGCTGAAATACAAAACATTTTGGGACTGTATCAATAGTGGACAAATTAAACAAATACCAAAATATAGTTTTTGAGTGGATTTTTCCTTTAAAACAGCTAAGGATGTAGAGTCAAGTGTTTTCTGGGTAATTATTTGGACACTAAATCCAATAACCATTGACACAGTATATGATGTTGTAAAGACATAGTTTGTGAACGGGAGACAAATAGAACTGTATTGTCTTGATAAAGCTGCTATAAGTACACCTTAGGTCCATTCAAGTGTGCCACTTTTCACAAACAATCACAAAATAGTTTTTTTATAGAACCTCTAGAACGGTAATTTCAGGAAATCACTCTCACCATCTTTATTCTCCTAAATGTTAAATAAAGTTCTGATAAACCACTAAATCTTTAAAATTTTCCAATCCTTAAAAGTTCACTTTAGCTGTTTTATACATCTTTGAACAGTCTAGCCACCCTAGTGATGCCATTATCAGTGTTTCACATCCCTCGGAGGGGATATGGCATGTTAATGTTCAATACAGCATTCGTTTGTCCCAGATGTGCTCCATGACATAACATGTTGTGCCAAAATGAAATCACACAAAAAAATGCAATGTGTTTCCAAATGACTTTCCTGCCAAATAACATACACTGTAGCTAGGACAAACTTCAAAGAGTGACTTAGGGGGGGAATGACATTGGTTTGGGTGGTACTTCCCATGCTACTAATTTAATTAGCGATGCAGCTGTGGATGACTGACATCATCCTCACATGTTTACAAGGAACGGGAAAAAACACTTGTTCTCATAAATGCACCAATCTACCACAAGGTTTATTCGTAAGGGAGAGTCTGCCTTCGTTTTGAATAAAGGCTTGCACACTTTTGGAACTAGATTCAAAGATCTAGAAATTGGAGAGAGTAATATATATATACAGTGCCTTCGGAAATTATTCAGAACCCTTGACTTTTTACAGCCTTATTTTAAAATGGATTAAATACATGTTTTCCCTCAGCAATCTACACACAACACCCCATAATGACAAAACGAAAACAGGTTTTTAGAAATTTGTGCAAATGTATTTATATATATAAAAAGAACGGATATACCTTATTTACATAAGTATTCAGACCCTTTACTCAGTACTTTGTTGAGGCACCTTCGGCAGCGATTAAAGCAAGTCTTCTTGGATATGACGCTACAAGCTTGGCACATCTGTATTTGGAGAGTTTCTCCCATTCCTCTCTGCAGAGAGAAACTAAGTATATCATTACAAGGAACACACAATGAGTAACAATAACTTGGCTATATACACAGGGAACTAGTACCGAGTTGATGTGCAGGGGTACGAGGTAATTGAGGTAGATATGTACATATAGGTAGGGATAAAGGGACTAGGCAAGAGAATAGATGATAAACAGTAGCAGCAGCGTATGTTATAAATCAAAAGAGTTAGTGAAAAAAATGGTCAATGCAGAAAGTTAAATAGTTAACCAATAGCTACCCCGACTATCTATTTAGCAGTCTTATGGCTTGGGGGTAGTAGCTGTTCAGGGTCCTGTTGGTTCCAGACTTGGTGCATCAGTACTGCTTGAAGTGCGGAAGCAGAGAGAACAGCCTTCCTCTGAAACCGCCTGGTATAGAGGTACTGGGTGGCACAGAGCTCGGCCCCAGTACTGGGCCGTGCGCACTACCCTCTGTAGTTCCTTGCGGTCGGAGGCCGAGCAGTTGCCATACCAGGCAGGGATGCAACCTGTAAAGATGCTCTAAATTCTGCAGCTGTAGAACTTTCTGAGGATCTGAGGGCCCATGCTGAATCTTTTCAGCCTCCTGAGGGGAAAGAGCAGTTGTCGTCCCTTCTTCACGACTGTGTTGGTGTGGACACAGTGGAGAATTGCTACCCATCGACGGGGCTGTAGTGGAGCGGGTCGGGAGCTTCAATTCTCTTGGCGCCCACACCAACACAGTTGTGAAGGAGGGCCGATAACGCCTCTCCTCTCAGCAGGCTGAAAAGATTCAGCATGGGCCCTCATGGGCGTGCTCGGCCCTCCGTTTCCTGTAGTCCACGATCAGCTCCTATGTCTTGCTGACGTTGAGGGAGAGGTTGTTGTCCTGGCACCACACTGCCAGGTCACTGACCTCCTCCCTATAGCCTGTCTCATCGTCATTGGTGATCAGGCCAACAACCGTTGTGTCGTCAGCAAACCTAATGGTGTGGGAGTTTTGCGCGTCCATGCAGTCGTGGGTGATCAGGGAGTACAGGAGGGGAATAAGCATGCACCCCTGATGGGCCCCTGTGTTGTGGGTCAGCATGGTAGATGTCTTGTTGCCTACCCTCACCACCTGGGGCCCATCAGCAAGACCAAGATCCAGTTACAGAGGGAGGTGTTCAGTCCCAGGGTCCTGAGCTTCATGACGAGCTTGGAGGGAACTATGGTGTTGAAGGCTGAGCTATAGTCAATGAACAAATCAAATCAAATGTTATTTGTCACATGCGCCGAATACAACTGGTGTAGACCTTTAAGGTGAAATGCTTACTTACAAGCCCTTAACCAACAATGCAGTTAAGAAAATACCTCAAATTAAAAAAGTAGGGGGGGGGGGGGTGATGCTAGCAGTCTGGGCAGCCATTTGATTAGATGTTCAGGAGTCTTATGGCTTGGGGGTAGAAGCTGTTTAGAAGCCTCTTGGACCTAGACTTGGCGCTCTGGTACCGAAGAGAGAACAGTCTATGACTATGGTGTCTAGAGTCTTTGACAATTGTTTGGGCCTTCCTCTGACACCGTCTGGAATAGAGGTCCTGGATGGCCGGAAGCTTGGCCCCAGTGATGTACTGGGCCATACGCACTACCCTCTGTAGTGCTTTGCGGTCAGAGGCCGAGCAGTTGCCATACCAGGCAATGATGCAACCAGTCAGGATGCTCTCGATGGCGCAGCTGTAGAACCTTTTAAGGATCTGAGGACCCATGCCAAATCTTTTCAGTCTCTGGAGGGGGATTATGTTTTGTTGTGCCCTCTTCACGATTGTCTTGGTGTGCTTGGACCATGTTAGTTTGTTGGTGATGTGGACACCAAGGAACTTGAAGCTCTCAACCTTCTCCACTACAGCCCCGTCGATGAGAATGGGAGCGTGCTCGGTCCTCCTTTTCCTGTAGTCCACAATCATCTCCTTTGTCTTGATCACGTTTAAGGAGAGGTTGTTGTCCTGGCACCACACGGCCAGGTCTCTGACCTCCTCCCTATATGCTGTCTCGTCATTGTTGGTGATCAGGCCTACCACTGTTGTGTCATCTGCAAATTTAATGATGGTGTTGGAGTCGTGCTTGGCCGTGCAGTCATGACTGAACAGAGGATGCAGGAGGGGACTGAGCACGCACTCCTGAGGGGCTCCAGTGTTAAGGATCAGCATGGCGGATGTGTTGTTACTTACCCTTACCACCTGGGGGCGGCCCATCAGGTAGTCCAGGATCCAGTTGCAGAGGGAGGTGTTTAGTCCCAGGCTCCTTAGCTTAGTGATGAGCTTAGAGGGCACTATGGTGTTGAATGCTGAGCTGTAGTCAATGAATAGCATTCTCACATAGGTGTTCCTTTTGTCCAGGTGTGAAAGGGCAGTGTGGAGTGCAATAGAGCAGGTATTCCCAAATTGGGGTCAAAATGACTACATGGGTACGTGCAATGCCATCGGGGGTACGCCAATTAAAAATGTGATTCACATTTTAAAACAGTCCATTTATATTTTCCAACCGGGCTATACATTTTCTTCTCACCTGAGTAGCCTCGATTCACTGCCAAAAATAAAATTAAACCATCTATTGTTCAGCAAAATAACAACACAATGTCAAATACATGTAGCCTAGTCAAATAATTAACTCTCTCGCGGGAATTCCACTAACGGTCCGTATGTAGCCAAACGTAGCTGCTGCTCATGCAGCAGTTGCTTCCAACGCCACTTGGGTACACTGCAGTATCCACCGAGAGGCTCTTGCTGCCAAGGGAATGCCTGACAGCTTGAAAGACGTTTTGGACACTACAGTGAAAATGGTTAACTTTGTTAAAGCAAGGCCCCTGAACTCTCGTGTATTTTCTGCACTATGCAATGACAAGGGCAGCGATCATGTAACTCTTTTACAACATACAGAAGTGCGCTGTTAATGAAGGGGCAAAGTATTGACAAGTTTTTTTTAATTGAGAGACAAGCTTACTTTTGTTTACAGACCATAATTTTCACTTGTCTGACCGCTTGCATGATGACGAGTTTCTCACACGACTGGCCTATCTGGGTGATGTTTTTTATCGCCTGAATGATCTGAATCTAGGATTACAGGGACTCTCCGCAACTATATTCAATGTGCGGGACAAAATTGAGGCTATGATTAAGAAGTTGGAGCTCTTCTCTGTCTGCTTTAACAAGCACAACACACAGGTCTTTCCATCATTGTATGATTTTTTGTGTGTAAATGAACTCAAGCTTACGGACAATGTCAAATGTGATATAGCGAAGCACCTGAGTGAGTTGGGTGCGCAATTACGCAGGTACTGTCCCAAAACGGATGACACAAACAACTGGATTCTTTATCCCTTTCATGCCCTGCCTCCAGTCCACTTACCGATATCTGAACAAGAGAGGCTCGTCGAAATTGCAACAAGGGGTTCTGTGAAAATTTAATTTAAATCAGAAGCCACTGCCAGATTTCTGGATAGGTTTGCGCTCAGAGTACCCTAACTTGGCAAATTGCGCTGTTAAGACACTGATGCCCTTTGCAACCACGTACCTATTTGAGAATGGATTCTCGGCCCTCACTAGCATGAAAACTAAATACAGGCACAGATGGTGTGTGGAAAATGATTTAAGACTGAGACACTCTCCAATACAACCCAACATTGCAGAGTTATGTGTTCCTTTTCAAGCATACCCTTCTCATTAACCTGTTGTGAGTTATTCACAATTTTTGATGAACAAATAAGGTTTTATATGTAAGATGGTTAAATAAAGAGCAAAATTATCGATTATTATTATATTATTATTTTTGCCCTGGTCCTATAAGGGCTCTTTTTTACTTCCACGAGCCGGGTTGTGACAAAAATTCACACTCATTCTTATGTTTAATAAAAATATTGTATAGTGTGTGGCAGGCTTACAATGATGGCAAAAAACAACATCTGAGAGTGCGCTGACCTTGGTGCTAGAGGGGAAACGCAGCTGGAGGTTGAATGTTTGAAGGGGTACAAAACTATAAAACGTTTGGGAACCACTGCAATAGAGATTGCATCATCTGTGGATCTCTTGCGACGGTATGGAGTGGGTCTAGGGTTTTTGGGATAATGGGAATGATGTGAGCCATGACCAGCCTTTCAAAGCACTTCATGGCTACAGACGTGAGCGCTACGGGTCGGTAGTCATTTAGGCAAGTTACCTTAGTGTTCTTGGGCACAGGGACTATGGTGGTCTGCTTGAAACATGTTGGTATTACTGACTCAGACAGGGAGAGGTTGAAAATGTCAGTGAAGACACTTGCCAGTTGGTCAGCACATGCTCGGAGTACACGTCTTGGTAATCCGTCTGGCCCTGCGGCCTTGTGAATGTTCGGCTGTGGAAAGCATGATCACACAGTCATCCGGAACAGCTGGTGCTCTCATGCATGTTTCAGTGTTACTTGTCTTGAAGCGAGCATAGAAGTAATTTAGCTTGTCTGGTAGTCTCGTGTCGATGGGCAGCTCTCGGCTGTGCTTCCCTTTATAGTCTGGCAAGCCCTGGCACATTCGATGAGTGTCGGAACCGGTGTAGTATGATTCGATCTTAGTCCTGTACTGATGCTTTGCCTGTTTGATGGTTCGTCAGAAAGCATAGCAGCATTTCTTATAAGCTTCTGGGTCAGAGTCCCGCTCCTTGAAAGCGGCAGCTCTACCCTTAGCTTAGTGCGGATGTTGCCTGTAATCCATGGCTTCTGGTTGGGCTAAGTATGTACGGTCACTGAGGGGACGACGTCATCACTGCACTTATTGACGAAACCAGTGACTGATGTGGCGTACTCCTGAATGCCATTGGAAGAATCCCGGAACAGATTCCAGTCTATGCTAGCAAAACAGTCCTGTAGCTTAGCATCCGCTTCATCAGACCACTTCAGTATTGAGCGTGTCACTGGTACTTTGTTTAAAATTTTTGCTTGTAAACAGCAATTAGGAGGTTAGAGTTGTGGTCATATCTGCCAAATGGAGGGCGAGGGAGAACTTTGTATGCGTTTCTGTGTGTGGAGTAAAGTTTATCTAGAGTTTTTTAGACTTTAGTTGCACAGATGCCATGCTGGTAAAAATGAGTTATGACTGATTCCAGTTTCCCTGCATTAAAATCTCTGGATGTGCATTTTCTTGTTTGCTTATGGCCCTATACAGCTCGTTGAGTGTGTTCTTAGTGCCAGCATTGGTTTGTGGTGGTAAATATAAAAATATAGACTAAAAATATAAAATATAAAACTCCCTTCGTAAATTGTATGGTCTGCAGCTTATCATGAGATATTCTAAGTCAGGTGAGCAAAACCTTGAGACTTCCTTAACATTAGAAATCTCACACCAGCTGTTGATAACAAAGTGACACACACCTCCCACTTTAACCTTCCCCGAAGCTGCCGCTCAGTCTAGACGATGCATAGAAAAACCAGCTAGATGTGTATTATCGATGTCCTTGTTCAGACACAACTCAGAGATACATAGGATATTACAGTTCTTCAGGTCCCGTTAATAGGATAGTCTTGGGGCTATACTGGCCTGCGACAGTGGAAATGGATGGAATTATGTTGAAATAAGACCTTCACTGAGTGGCTTAACATACTGATTAAAATGCCGATTAGCAATCCCTTGTCAATCACGCTTCAATGCTTCCAAACTCCGATGAGACATTTCTCACCCTAGCTGTGTGATGAGGCTTCAACCCTTCTGAATATTGCGGGAATGGATATGGATTACAAAAATGCTAACTATTCCCTATTAGGTGACTGTTCATGAGTCAGGCGTGTGTAACACAATGAAGTATTTGCTCTTACCAATCCAGAAGATTGTCAACTGTGGCTGAAGTGTGGTTCAAACAGGAAAAGCAGGTGTGGTTCTTGAAGACAGCAGCATCTCTGTCCGCATCTTTCCCTCTCCAGCAGGTTACTCCTGCTACCAATCAGAGCATACAATAGATTAATTCAAACGGACCAATAGGAAAGCATACACATTTCACATGACTACCGTAATTATTCTAATTAGGACACATCGACCCTGTTACATATAGCTAGTTGGCTTTTATAAAAAGTTCCATTCTGTGTGAGCAGTGTACTAGTGGCCTCAAAATGCAAAAAAGTGTATCAACATTTATATGACACAAATATGATAAAAACACTGCAAGACATTAGCACCAAACCAGCTATCACAAGTGTGCTCTTGACCATCATACATTGTTGCAGAGGGTAAAACATTTACAGACCATAGTACAAAACACCTGCACATAATCAAAGATGAGTGACACATGAGAGAGAGAGTGTGTATATCAGAGGAGGCTGGTGGGAGGAGCTATAGGAAGACAGGCTCATTGTTATGGCTGGAATGGAATACATGGAACGGAGTCAAACGTGGTTTCCATATGTATGGGGTGTTTCATACCGTTCCATCTATTCCATTCCAGCCATTACAATGAACCCATCCTCCTATAGCTCATCACACCAGCCTCCTCTGGTGTCTAAGTGTGTGTTAGCCCTACAGAGCTTGCTGTCATGTATACAGTTAATAACAGCAAGTATACAGTTCGGAGGTCCAAACAACGCATTCCCAATCAGAATGGTCTATCGATTATGGATATGCCTTCGGAAAGTGGAAAAGCTTTGCCATACAGGCACAGTCGCAGGTCGGGAATTAAGTCACATGGTGGGTAGGTGTTATACTGTATGTTGCAAAGGTAGCCATAAACACACACACTCACACACGCACATTGTGCATGTGAAATTCTAGAATCTGGGCTATGTGCTTGTTAGGTTCTAAAACCTGTTCATGTGAGGTTCTAGAACCTGGGCTATGTGCATGTGAGGTTCTAGAACCTGGGCTATGTGCATGTGAGGTTCTAGAACCTGGGCTATGTGTGTGTGCAAAAAGCACGGCTACCTCTGCAACAGTAGTACCTTAAATCATTCCAAAACAACTGGGCACCACATATTATGAGGTATTGCTCCATGCCCTTCCAGTGCAGTTTGGGAGCCTTTTTTATACCCTTTTCCTTGATTTATTGTAAGTCTCCTCTCCCTCGAGGAAGCTGACTACAGACCTTTGGTCAACAAGAGAACTAATTAAATGCAATTACAGAGGGGTTGGAGAAGGCTAGGCTGAGTGCTTTGTCCTTGCACATTATAGGAACTTAAGCCACTAGCTAACATGCTCCACTGCCTTCAATCCCTACAGGCAAATAGCTAAGGTTATTGTCAAAACAGTCCACCAATGCACTAACTGAGGACAGTTCTGTGCGACGAGGTCATTTGCACCAATGGTCATTCATTAGCAATAAGCTCCTGTTTGTATGCAGTATTTCAACTGACTGACCTACTCATTATCAGTGAAGGATGTTTAGTAGTCAAATCTTGCCATTTATTTCTATACATTTACTGAGTACAATAAACATGTTCGTTTTAAAAAAAAAACAATTCCATGGCTAGCTGTGTTTGATAGAGATTCAATTAAACCAAACAAGTCTGTTTCCAGAAGTAGGCCTACTTTGCCCTAAAAAACTGAAGGATCTACCTGACTGTGAGGGGGGAGTCAACCTGTGTCTCTATCATGCTGCTCGTGCTAATTGCTATCAGGCATTACTGAGGCCTGGGTTAGGTGAGTGCTCTGACTTACAATATGTTGCTCTTTGTCCTGTTTATTATTTTTTAAATATTTGGCGCCCGTTTATTCTCCCTTTAAAAATTAAAGCCCTCTCACCTTGGGGGGAAAAAACATACTATTCTTGTCTGCCTCCTCACTGCTACACTCACTGTGACAGCCTACCTCACAGACCAACACAGACACAGAAGGTTTATATGCTACTGGGTAAATAATGATATACTGTTCTAAATTGATTCCGTTCTAATGAATACTATAGTGTAGTTAGCTGTTTGGAGGGTTTGGAGAATATAATTTAATATAACAATTTGAACTTCTACTTTTAAAAATCCACCTTTCTAGAAACAAGTCTCTCACCGTTGCCGCTTGCTATAGACCACCCTCTGCCCCCAGCTGTGCTCTGGACACCATATGTGAACTGATTGCACCCCATCTATCTTCAGAGCTCGTGCTGCTAGGTGACCTAAACTGGGACATGCTTAACACCCCGGCCATTCTACAATCTAAGCTTGATGCCCTCAACCTCACACAAATTATCAATGAACCTACCAGGTACACCCCCAAAGCCGTAAACACGGGCACCCTCATAGATATCATCCTAACCAACTTGCCCTCCAAATACACCCCTGCTGTTTTCAACCAAGATCACTGCCTCATTGCCTGCATCCGTAATGGGTCTGCAGTCAACGACGTCCTCTTATCACTGTCAAACGCTCCATAAAACACTTCAGCGAGCAGGCCTTTCTAATCGACCTGGCCCGGGTATCCTGGAAGGATATTGACCTCATCCCGTCAGTAGAGGATGCCTGGTTATTCTTTAAAAGTGCCTTCCTCACCATCTTAAATAAGCATGCCCCATTCAAGAAATTTAGAACCAGGAACAGATATAGCCCTTGATTCTCTCCAGACCTGACTGCCCTTGACCAGCACAAAAACATCCTGTGGCGTTCTGCATTAGCATTGAACAGCCCCCGTGATATGCAACTTTTCAGGGAAGTTAGGAACCAATATACACAGGCAGTTAGGAAAGCCAAGGCTAGCTTTTTCAAGCATAAATTTGCTTCCTGTAACACAAACTCAAAAAAGTTCTGGGACACTGTAAAGTCCATGGAGAATAAGAGCACCTCCTCCCAGCTGCCCACTGCACTGAGGATAGGAAACTCTGTCACCACCGATAAATCCACTATAATTGAGAATTTCAATAAGCATTTTTCTACGGCTGGCCATGCTTTCCACCTGGCTACCCCTACCCCAGTCAACAGCCCTGCACCCCCCACAGAAACTTGCCCAAGCCTCCCCCATTTCTCTTTCTCCCAACTCCAGATAGCTGATGTTCTGTAAGAGCTGCAAAATCTGGACCCCTACAAATCAGCCGGGCTAGACAATCTGGACCCTTTCTTTCTAAAATGATCTGCCAAAATTGTTGCAACCCCTATTACTAGCCTGTTCAACCTCTCTTTCGTGTCGTCTGAGATTCCCAAAGACTGGAAAGCAGCTGCGGTCATCCCCCTCTTCAAAGCGGGAGACACTCTTGACCCAAACTGCTACAGACCTATATCTATCCTACCCTGCCTTTCTAAGGTCTTCGAAAGCCAAGTTAACAAACAGATTACCGACCATTTCAAATCCCACCATACCTTCTCCGCTATGCAATCTGGTTTCAGAGCTGGTCATGGGTGCACCTCAGCCATGCTCAAGGTCCAAAACGATATCCTAACCGCCATCGATAAGAGACATTACCGTGCAGCCGTATTCATTGACCTGGCCAAGGCTTCGACTCTGTCAATCACCACATCCTTATTGGCAGACTCAACAGTCTTGGTTTCTCAAATGATTGCCTCGCATGGTTCACCAACTACTTCTCCAATAGAGTTCAGTCTGTCAAATCGGAGGGCCTGTTGTCCGGACCTCTGGAAGTCTCTATGGGGGTGCCACAGGCTTCAATTCTTGGGCCGACTCTCTTCTCTGTATACATCAATGATGTCGCTCTTGCTGCTGGTGAGTCCCTGATCCACCTCTACGCAGACGACACCATTCTGTATACCTCTGGCCCTTCTTTGGACACTGTCCTAACTACCCTCCAGACGAGCTTCAATGCCATACAACTCTCCTTCCGTGGCCTCCAACTGCTCTTAAATGCAAGTAAAACTAAATGCATGCTCTTCAACCGATCGCTGCCCGCACCTGCCCGCCTGTCCAGCATCACTACTCTGGACGGTTCTGACTTAGAATATGTGGACAACTACAAATAACTAGGTGTCTGGTTAGTTCCAGACTCACATCAAACATCTCCAATCCATTTCGCAACATAGCATCCTTCACTCATGCTGCCAAACATACTCTAGTAAGACTGACCATCCTACCAATCCTCAACTTCGGCGATGTAATTTACAAAATATCCTCAAACTCTACTCAACAAATTGGATGCAGTCTATCACAGTGCCATCCGTTTTGTCACCAAAGCCCCATATACTACCCACCACTGCGACCTGTACGCTCTCGTTGGCTGGCCCTCGCTTCATACTCGTCGCCCAACCCACTGGCTCCAGGTCATCTACAAGTCCCTGCTAGGTAAAGCCCCGCCTTATCTCAGCTCACTGGTCACCATAGCAGCACCCACCCATAGCACGCGCTCCAGCAGGTATATCTCACTGGTCACCCCCAAAGCCAATTCCTCCTTTGGCCACCTTTCCTTCCAGTTCTCTGCTGCCATTGACTGGAACAAACTACAAAAATCACTGAAACTGGAGACACTTATCTCCCTCACTACCTTTAAGCACCAGCTGTCAGAGCAGCTCACAGATCACTGCACCTGTACGTAGCCCATCTGTAAATAGCCCAACCAACGACCTCATCCCCTACCGTATTTATTTATTTATCTTGCTCCTTTGCACCTCAGTATTTCTATTTTGCACATTCATCTACTGCACGTCTACCATTCCAGTGTTTAATTGCTATATTGTAATTACTTCGCCACCATGGCCTATTTATTGCCTTACCTTCCTTAGCTTACCTCATTTGCACACATTGTACATAGATTTGTTTTTGTACTGTATTTTTGATGGGGGTTTGTTTACTCCGTGGGTAACTCTGTGTTGTTGTATGTGTCAAACTGCTTTGCTTTATCTTGGCCAGGTTGCAGTTGTAAATGAGAACTTGTTCTCAACTTGCCTACCTGGTTAAATAAAAAATACAAATGAAAGTTATAACTAGACAGAGGCAACATGAGCTATATAAAACGTGATTTTATTATCTGTAAGCAACCCCCATCTCAATCAGTTCATATAACACACATGAATCTTTAAACACATGCCAGGGATTAGGCTACTAATCAATGATAATCAATGATCATCAACTCCAATTCTCACTCTTACACTAGTCTACTCTTACGCTTGCCCTTTAAAGAAACTTTAAATCTCACAGACTAAAAATAAAAGTTTCTCAGCAGTCAGGAAATTCAATTTGCACATTGGAGATAGGGAGGTGATCACAGGATATTAGTCAGTCCAGTTTCACACTAGGCCTGGTCTTTCAATTAACAGCTATTTCCTTTCTCCAGATTATAAAACCTCATGTAGTGTTCAAAATCGATATAACTCCTCTTGGAAGATGTGAACCTGTATGAATCTGCTCTTGTCACATAACTTTTATATCTTAATGATGGTATTTTTTCATGAGTCAGGTTGGTATTTGTTCATTCTATTTGTTCATTCTCCTTGAATATGGTCTATTTCATGTGTATTCTTACTTGTATCCATGGATACAGTACAATGCCACTTTCCCAATAGGCTACTTGAGGTGACCAATTCATTTTCAGCAGGCTATTATTAATATGATCACTTAATTTGGGTACTTTTCTTACAATCTATTATCTGAGAAGTCATAGATCAGGGCAAATGAGGTTTGATATTGACCTGTGACATTCAACTACTAACATACAAAATGATTTTTTTTAAACTGTACTTGAGGCTCTCCCTGCACCAAAGAGTTGGAAGATATCATATTTGCATTAAAGTCAGGAGTTCAGATACATATGCATGTACGGCTCTGGAAGAGTTGTAATACTGCAGCACAGAAAGGCACATGGCTTCCTCTTACACGTAATGCAATCCAGATATGCACCAATATATTTGCATAGTTCAATTACACATGAGGCGAAACACAATCTGATAATAAATGATAAGTGTGAATGTGTGGGCCGCCATTCTGGGAACAAATAGGTGCTGGGTTCAGGCACGACACATGAAGGCATCATTGTATAAACATCATTTATTTGCATTCTTCAACATGAGAAGAGCTAAAATGCCGCCTCTTAGTGCGTTTCAAGCCGCCAAATAACCATCATTGTGTGTGTTAAAAGGGTTCAGGGTCAAGCTTCCCACTGGTGACAGTTAAACAAATGGGGTTAAAGCATGAATCGATGCCTACACACAAGTACTCTTACAGCGCCGGCACAGAAGAGATAGTGCATGTTCCTAATGGAGCAGCAGCACTCAATCACAGAGATTATGTTGTAGATTTCATCTGATTTCACTGATATATGAGTGTGTTGCACATTGTCATGGCACTGATGTGATCATGCTACACACGGTCTGCCACCAGCGGTTTCTATAGTTCATGGTCTGCAGAAAGGCCTATTAGCATATGGTAAAACAAAAACTGCCTACATAGAAGAAACTGATCATGGTTTGATTAAGTGTCTGATGCATAGCCATTTCAAGTAGTGTACACACAAACCAGCTGGGTAAGGTAACAGGTATCATTATGCCATATATCTGGGCCAAAAATATATATATATTTATCTTCTATGATAGGCTACATTCCCGTTTTTTAACTGACAAAGATCTGGTTCGGTTCGAAACCTTGACAATAAAGCGTGAATTCGGGAGCGAGAGTAAACAGTGTGAGGGCCTTCCTGTTCTTTACTGGTATTCTTTATTAGCCCAGCACCTAAGTTTTTAAGGATGTGCGTATGACCACTAACTTTTCTATAGGCTACATACCCATACCATAATCATAACTAGAGTACCTACATTTGAACAAATGTAGCCTCAACCAGGCTTTCAACTCTAGAACAAATGTAATCCATATCACATCAATAATACGTAGCAATTTGCATTTGAATTATATATAATATGTATGAATACTATAGGCCTATCCTGGACAATCTACACACTATGTATGGATGTGTTACATTCTTGTTTCATAAGAACTGCATCATTCTGACGGCCAGGGCTATGTATAATATTGTGTGAGTAATATGCTGTTTTAAATGTCATTGAGGTAAAAGCAGTTGCCCCCTACTAAGGCTGTGTTTACACAGGCAACCTAATTCTGCTCTTTTTCACAATTATTGGCAAAAGAGCTGATCTGATTGGTCAAAAGATGCAATTAGTGAAGAATTGGGCTGACTGTGTAAACAAAGCCCAATACACTCCAGTAAAACACCTTGGCTGCATTTAGACAGGCAGCCCAATTCTGATCATTTTTTCAATAATTGGTCTTTTGACCAATCAGATCAGCTCTGAAAAATATCCGATGTGAAAAGATCTGATGTGATTGGACAAAAAAACTATTAGTGAAAAGAATATCAGAATTGGTCTGCCTTTGTAAACACAGCCTTACATACCAGACATTTCCAAAGTTTGATCTTCTGGTTAACATGCTCCTACTGTAATGATAATCACTATTCTCATTTTGGTTCAATCATTATCTGAAGTTATTATATAAAAAATATTTTGATTATTGCTAACATGACATTTGATTATGTGTGATACTATAATGTCAGGGGGAAATGACTGCATTGTCAACCTTTTCCACCAGAGGCACCATGCCTGTTGAAACTGAAGGGGCAATTTTGGGGATAAAAGTATACAATATATGTTAATTTATGCAAAGCCATGGAATTTGGCCATAAAGGCCCCCACTAAATATTGTGGCGCATGACACCACTGTTTACCAGTGGTGGAACAAGTACCCAAATATCATCCAGAAGTAAAGATACCTTAATAGAAAATGACTTAAGTAAAAATGAAAGTCACCCAGTAAAATACTACTTGAGTAAAAGTCTAAAAGTATTTGGTTTTAAATATACTTATGTATCAAAAGTACATGTAATTGCTAAAATATACTTAAGTATCAAAAGTAAAAGTATAAATAATTTTAAAAAATCCTTAAATTGAGCAAATTAGACGGCACAATTTTCTTGTTTTTATTTTATTTACGGATAGCCAGGGGCACTCTCCAACACTCAGATATCATTCATAAATGAAGAATTTGTGTTTAGTGAGTTTGCCAGATCAGAGGCAGTAGAGATGACCAGGGATGTTCTCTTGATTGTTATATCCTGCCAAGCATTCAAAATGGAACAGGTACTTTTGGGTGTCAAAGAAATTGTATGGAGTAAAAAGTACAGTACATTATTTTCTTTAGGAATGTAGCGTTGTAATCCAAACCAATAACTAAATGTGTAGGCCTATCCGTAGCTTTTCTTTTCTCGCGTGTGTGTTAAATGTAGCCTACGTGAATATGTGCAAATGTGTGTTGAGAAGTGGGTGTCGCTGTGCATGCTGGTCCAAGAGTAACAGAAACACGGTGTAGAGAGGGAAGACACTTTGTTGAGACGCGAACAGTTCTTCTGTGCGAGCCGAGAGGGCTGTGACTATTGGCGTAGGGTTCAAAGTCGATTGTGATCGGCAGTTTTTGATTTTTGCCCACTCGGGTTGAGTTTTGCTAGGTGAAAGCGGGAGAGATACAATGTATCCATGCCCGACCTCTCATTGCTTCGCGGTCCTCTGACGAGTTCAAACCCACTGTCTATGGAGGGACAAACGAAAAGCGCAACGCTCAGGTACCAAGTACCCCCATTTCGGTTATCTGGGAGATGGTAACAAATGAACGGCACTGGAGGGAACATGGTTGAGAGGACCAGCAAATTTTTGTTGATCGTCATCGGATCCGTCTTCTTCATGCTGATTCTATATCAGTACGTGGCTCCTGGGGTGATGAACTTCGGGTCTCCGCAGGGGTACCTCGCCGAGGACAACATGGATATTTTCCCCACTCCGGATCCCCATTATGTGAAAAAGTACTACTTCCCTGTCAGGGACTTGGAACGCACCGTTGATTTCGAGATCAAAGGTGAAGATGTGATAGTGTTTCTTCACATACAGAAAACTGGCGGAACCACTTTTGGCAGGCATCTGGTGCAAAATGTTAGACTAGAAGTCCCGTGTGATTGCAGACCAGGGCAGAAAAAGTGTACATGCTACCGTCCCAACAGAAAGGAGACCTGGCTGTTTTCGAGGTTCTCCACTGGCTGGAGTTGCGGGTTACATGCGGATTGGACCGAGCTCACAAACTGCGTCCCTGGAGTGCTCAACAAGAGAGAAAATAAATCGAAAAAACTGAGGTATGTGCGGAATATTTTGACATTTATATTTGCCTTACATCTCCTCAGTTTTGCTTCTCTTACGGGCATTGTAACATAGTAGGCTATGTCGCATTAGGAAAATAACCATATTTTATGGTAACGTTATTCGTCCATGAGGCGTAAATGAAACGCCGCATATTAGAATAAAGAGCCACACATCCGTAGCCTATGCTGTTGCCCCCTGGCCCCCCTCTCAACCCAGCGTGCGGGGTAAACATTATCTGCCCTAAAAGTGGAAAATGACTGCGTTAACAACAGCTCTGTAAACACTGATGAGATGGATTCCTGTTCTGTATTTGCAATATCACACCAGGGTCCTCAGGAAAAGCAAGTACACTTTGACCACCACCTATTTTGACATGACATGCTACTTGACCAGGCATCCACATTATTTAGCCCACTATACAATAAAATTATTCTCTACGTCATTAATTCACTTGATCTCAAACCATTGTTTTGCATATAGTGCTGCACAATACCATTAATTCACACACATGATGACGTCTGGACCAGACGGGGTCCTCCTCGTGCTTCAAAAATACCAGATTCCGCCTCAGTGTTGAGAGATGTGTTGTACAGGCCTGCATTGCAAACTTCGCAGGGCTTTGTTATTTGCGCTCTAGCAACAGCCAATGCTATTTTGACAACCGAGATGACAGAGATCCTCTGCGGAATTCTTCCTATTAATTTGGTCAGTAGGGGTGTTCCCTAGTTGAGTCCAGGGCTCCATGGGATGGCACCATAGTAAACCAGGAGCTTAACACTTGACAAGTTCTATCAAACAGCATCAGCACTGCATTAAGTCCTGTCAATGTGATGACATCATACTGATTGCAGTCTTCTCCACTTCATATCAGAATAAGACATTGCATCACTCCATCTGTCACAATCCCACATTGTATAAACCGGGGGACATGTCAACAATCTAGCGTGCTCCCTAGCTGGGGGTCACACCATTATGAGTAGTTTCACCGATCACTATGCTTCTAGGTTTTCAAGGTATATAGGCCTAGATGCGGTGTGCCACTCACCACTGGTCCAGAGACGTCTTTGTTTTACTCAAATCCTTATCAGTTTTAATAGTCAATCCCAGTGCTGGTTTTTATTGGCCTGACGAGAACCGCGTTCCACATTGGGGCTGAACATTTTACAAACAAATCATCAATACCATCAAATTGTACACAATTTCAAGAGGGCAATTTATTAGGTACACACATCTAGTGGCCAGGCCCCTCTTTGCCTTCAGAACAGCCTGAATTCTTTGGGGCATGGATTCTATGTTCAGATATGCTGTGGCATTCAAATGTCGCTCAGTTAGTATCAAGGGACCGAACGTGTGCCACGAAAACATTCCCCACACCATTACACAACCGCCACCAGCCTGTACCGATGACACCAGGCAGGATGGGGCCATGGACTCGAGATGCTAACGCTAATTCCTGACTCGGACCAGGTAATGTTTTTCCTTTCCTCAATTGTCCAGTGTTGGTGATCGCGTGCCCACTTGAGCTGCTTCTTCTTGTTTTTAGCTGATAGGAGTGGAACTCGGTGTGGTCGTCTGCTGCAATAGCCCATCCATGACAAGGACCGACAAGTTGTGCGTTCCGAAATGCTGTTATTTGCCTGTTTGTGGCCCGCCTGTTAGCTTGCACTATTCTTGCTATTCTCCTTCGACCTCTCTCATCAATAAGCTGTTTTCGCCCACAGGACTGCTGCTGACTGGATGTTTATTTTTGTTTGTTGCACCATTCTCTGTAAACCCTAGACGCTGTCGTGTGTGAAAAGCCCAGGAGGCCGGCCGTTTCTGAGATACTGGAACCGGCACGCCTGGCACTGACGATCATACCATGCTCAAAGTTGATTAGGTCACTTGTTTTGCCCATCCTAAAGTTCAATCCAACAGTAACTCAATGCCTCGATGCATGTCTGCCTGATTTATATAGCAAGCCATTTTCGTGAATGGGATGGTGTTCCTAATAAATTGTACAGTACCAGTCAATTGTTTGGACACGGCCTACTCAATCAAGGGTTTTTCTTTATTTTGACTATTTTCTACGTTGTAGAATAATAGTGAAGACAGCAACTATGAAATGACACATGGAATCCTGTAGTAACAAAAGTGTTAAACAAATCAAAATATATTTTATATTTGAGATTCTTCAAATAGCCACCCTTTGCCTTGACACACTCTTGGCATTCTCACAACCAGCTAAATGAGGTAGTCACCTGGAATGCATTTCAATTAACAGGTGTGCCTTGTTAAAAGATAATTTGTGGAATTTCTTAATGCGTTGTGTTGTTACAAGGTAAGGGTGGTATACAGAAGATGGCCCTATTTGGTAAAATACCAAGTCCATATTATAGCAAGAACAGCTCAAATAAGCAAAGAGAAACGACAGTCCATTACTTTAAGACATGAAGGTCAGTCAATACTGAACATTTCAAGGACTTTGAAAGTTTCTTCGAGTGCAGTTACAAAAACCATCAAGCACTATGATGAAACTGGCTCTCATGAGGACCACCACAGGAAAGGAAGACCCAGAGTTACCTCTGCTGCAGAGGATAAGTTCATTAGAGTTTACTGCACCTCAGATTGCAGCCCAAATAAATTCTTCACTGTGTTCAAGTAACAGACACATCTCAACATCAACTGTTCAGGGGAGACTGTGTGAATCAGGCCTTCATGGTTGAATTGCTGCAAAGAAACCACTAAAGGACACCAATAAGAAGAAGAGACTTGCTTGGGCCATGAAACACGAGCAATGGACATTAAACCGGTGGAAATCTGTCCTTTGGTCTGATGAGTCCAAATTAGAGATTTTTGGTTCCAACCGCTGTCTTTTGTGAGACGCAGAGTAGGTGAACAGATGATATCCGCATGTGTGGTTCCCACCGTGAAGCATGGAGGAGGAGGTGTGACGTTGTGGGGGTGTTTTGCTGGTGTCAGTGATTTATTTAGAATTCGAGGCACACTTAACCAGCATGGCTACCATAGCATTCTTCAGTGATACGCCATCCCATCTGGTTTGCGCTTAGTCCCACTATCGTTTGTTTTTCAACAGGACAATGACCCAAAACACACTTCCAGGCTGTGTAAGGGCTATTTGACCAAGGAGGAGAGTGATGGAGTGCTGCATCAGATGACCTGTCCTTCACAATCACCTGACCTCAACCCATTTTGAGATGGTTAGGGATGAGTTGGACTGCAGAGTGAAGGAAAGGCAGCCAACAAGTGCTCAGCATATCTGGGAACTCCTTCAAGACTGTTGGAAAGGCATTCCAGGTGAAGCTGATTGAGAGTGCCAAAAGTGTGCAAAGCTGTCATCAAGGCAAATGGTGGCTACTTTGAAGAATCTCATGTAAAATATTTTTATTTGGTTACTACATGATTCCATATGTGTTATTTCATAGGTTTGATGTATTCACTATTATTCTACAATATATAAAAATAAAGAAACCCTTGAGTCCTGCTACAGATTCCCTGGTCAACTGTAATTGCTGTTATTGTGAAGAGTGGAAACGTCTAGGAGCAACAACGGCTCAGCCACAAAGTGGTAGGCCACAGAAGATTTGAACGGGACCGCTGTGGCGTGTTTATAAAAAATAAAATATTCACTACTGAGTTCCAAACTGCCTCTGGAAGCAACGTCAGCACAAGAACTGTTTGCCGGGAGCTTCATGAACTGGGTTTCCATGGCGGAGCAGCCGCACACATGCCTAAGTAAAGTTTGGTGGAGGAGGTATAATGGTCTGGGTCTGTTTTTCATGGTTCGGGCTAGGCCCCTTAGTTTCAGTGAAGGGAAATCTTAACGCTACAGCATAGAATGACATTTTAGAAGATTCTGTGCTTCCAACATTGGCAACAGTTTGGGAAAGGCCCTTTCCTGTTTCAGAATGACAATGCCCTCGAGCACAAGTCGAGGTCCATACAGAAATAGTTTGTCAAGATCGCTGTGGAAAGAAAACATGACTGGTCTGCACAGAGCCCTGACCTCAACCCCATCGTTCAACTTTGGGATGAATTGGAACGCAGACTGCGATTCAGGCATAATCACCCTACATCTGTGCCCCTACCTCACAAATGCTCTTGTGGCTGAATGAAAGCAAGTCCCCGCAGCAATGTTCCACCATCTGGTGGAAAGCCTTCCCAGAAGAGTGGAGTCTGTTATAGCCGCGAAGGAGGGACCAACTCCATATTAATGCCCATGATTTTGGAATGAGATGTTCGACAAGCAGGTGTCCACATACTTTTGTGTGTATGCAATTTAGCTGGCACTTTTATCCAATGCAACTTAGTGATACATGCATACATATTGTCAGCACAATTCATGGTTCTATACATATGCATACACAATAGGGTCTTCTTTCAAGATGCATGCCTCATGAATGTTGCATATCTGGGATAATCCTTCTGTCAATCAAATGGGCTCAGTCAGTGTTTCCATGGCCAATGTCTCCTGACATTTTGTCTAATATGCATGGCTGGTAAACGATAATGCATTTTGTTATTCTTTGACAAAGTTTTATTTTGCAAACATGGCCAGCTTCTGGGCTTGAATATATGGGTTTACTGTTTTTTTCCCCCGACATTCAGACATTTTAATATGTTAGAAATGAGTTCTATTTCCTGGGGGTGTTTTTAATCTGCACCGTTGACCACTAATTGTCAGTGATTTGCCTCATTCCCTTATTTGAGCAATGTATACCACTGGCTGTTGTCCTTCTATTCTCTGTGCCCGTATGACGGAAGCATTTCGATAACTACTATATCCCTCCTTTTTCCAACCACCCTGAAAACATCCCTGGATTGTGAGGGGCCCAAAAGACATGGAAAGGGCCCAGTGGCCTACCATCACGGATGGTCCACCACATGCTATACTGATGGAAATGGGCATTTCATGGATGGTTATGTCCAATCACTGTGAGAGAAGGGGGTAGAAAAATGAGCTCAACTGGCCTAATGCTGTACATCGCTGGCTAAGCGCATCAATTATGTCCTGAAGCGCGGGTCTAATCTGGCTCTGCTGCCAGCAAGCCTCCTTAGTTTTTACAGTGCATCACAACCTGCAGCTCTGACTGATAGATCCATGTCAACAAGTAGCCTTCCCCCCTCTGTTTTTAACATGGATTGAATGCACCACATTTAAAACATCTGATTACGGACTTTCCAGCTGCTCATATTTTTTTATAGTAGCCTACACATCATGACATGGCATCTATGTGATAATGAACGTGCTACATCCACAACAAATTGCGGTCTGACATGATCATGTGTGGTAATTTGAAGTAAGCATGAGAATGCCAGGGAAAGATAGTTGTGTTTGCAAATACATTCCAATGCAGCGCCTCTTGAATTTTTATGTAATCAATATCTGATAAGAGTGAAAGCCATCAGTCATTTAAATGATGTATATTTCAAAGTAAAGATGAGTTCTCATGACGTCGTACTGGGCATTCCAAACCTGTCTGTCCTTTGAGCACTAATAACCCTGGTTACCCTTTTTGCAGTTTTGATAGTGTCTCCTGGAGTTGCAACTCAGTATTAGGAAGGTGTCTGCGCCCAGTGTCTGTTATTTCCTGATAGTGGCTGGTTGAAAATACAATTTACAGAGGACTTTCTAATCAGCAGGTTTAGCATGGGTGGAGTTTTTTGCCTGGTGACATCACTAGGCTGTATAGACCAGTAACAGCTAGTTTTCAGGTTACATATCCCTCCCGTTTAGGCCCCTCCAATTAGATTCTGCACTCAGACCACTCCCAGACAGTCCTACAAAATTCTTGTCCAACAAATTGTTTTCATATTTTTTTTGCCTTGCTCATTGCCTTTCAATAAGGTACTTCCATTGTTACCTAGAAATTATTTGATATTGAGGGGGTGGAAAACAGCTGCATTGGACCTTCAAGGCTTTGAAGGTTGGAAATGCAAGAAAAGAAAGCAAGCCTTAGTGTTCTCACAGCAAAACCTGTGGGGAATGGATTTTTCAGGGTGCTCCAAAGAAATATCAAAAGTAATGGTGTCTTGCTTCATCACTGTCGTGGTGATAACAGCTGCAGTGAATGAGGTGTTACGAGCCAAAAAGTGCCTCAAACTAACCAATGCACAGAACATCACCCTGTGTGTGTGTCACATGAGTATGTTCATATCACCCATGTTCGCCTCTTCCATATTATGCTTTCCTAACGTCCTTGCTGCCTCAAGCAGAAATAGGCCCATTTCTAATCAGCTTGCATGATTGTAGAGTCGCTGAAGAATGAAGGCAAATCTTTTTTTCAAGGTTTGTCAACAACACTTCTGCTTGCGTCAGTTTGTGGGCATGTGACCTTGGGCAGACAGTTACTCTTACATTGTCTCTCACATTCTGTAATGTGTTTTGTCTGGAACAGCTGTGTCTATTTGTGAGGGACTGGGTCAGGAGCAGTGGCGATTTTAGCATGTAAATCTTGGTGGGGCAAACGAACAAAAATGTGGAACGCATGCCAGCAAAGCCACTACACAACACAACACTAAACAATAAATTAATTGCATGATAACGGTGACAAACGGTGCCCACAAACTGTTAGGGCCTAATTAAAGCAGTCCCAACCCCTTACCACTGCTACACCTGGCTTTCAGCGGAGCCTTGTCTGGCAGCAAAACCGTTCATTCAGCCTCACTGCCTTAAAAAAAAATCATAGCTGATATGGCTGACTTGCTTAAACAAATGTGGTTTCTACTGACAATTGAGATGTACAAGCTATGGCGTAAGTGGATGACAAGCGGATAAGAGGCTATCCGTAATTTCGATTAAGACATTAATGAGCGAGCGACGACAGACGTAGTCAAAAAAGAATTCAGAACATGGGCCATTCTTATAGTGTACTCCTTGTACAAGTCAGAACCGTAGGATAAATAAAGGGGGCATATAAACAGACAATGAAAGCTCTTACAATATTCAATGGTTACATTTCTTTTAAACAGCTTATAGTCTACATGTGCACCACCAAGTTAGAACAGTAGGCAACATTTAAGAGGTGAAAATAGACAATTATTAGGGTGAGGCACATTGAACGCCATTTGGGTCTTATGACGTGTATCTTTGACACGCAAAACACAATAATGCGTTTTAAATAAGCTTTTAATTTGACATGTCAAATAACACAATTCTATTATAGAATGGTTGTGTGTGTGTGTGCTGAATTTGCACGTGCAAGCCAAGCTCCACCACTACTATCAGTAGCACTGTCAAAGCTGTACCAAAGAAGTTGGCAAACAAGCACACCGGCCACGAACAATGGTTACAATACCGCGTTGATGAAAATAGACAATTATTAGGGTGACGCACATGGGTTACTAACAGCTTACTACTCAACATACACTTAGTATTATTTTATTAGCTACAGTATACATATGCAATATTACAGGCAAGATATTACGTTTATGCAACAGCAATATACAATATACAATATATTTTTGGACTCCCCTTGTCAAGGTGGCGTGGCAGTCCCTTTTGTGGGCACATATTGTCATCAATGTCTGTCATTCTCTGGACTTAGAGGGAGAGCGGTAACTTCATTGAATAGCAGGTTAACATTAGTGGTTGCTTTGCAACGCTTGCAGTTAGCCACTGATTCCTTCCAAACGACTCATTGTTGAATTTGCGATTTCCAACTTGTGTAATCTTTGTCCAATGGCTGATGAGCACCGTTTTATCTATAATTTCTCTTCATATGACAAGGATTAAAAAGGATTTGCCAGTAGACTGTCGACTTGATTCATGAGGACTGCTAGCTTAGACTTTGAAAGTAAGATGTTGACACAGTCCATTCAAAGCTACTGTACATTTAACATAAAATTATCTGTGGCTAATGACCTTGATCCTTCTTGGAAGGGCACTTGTAATATAACTCTATGGCAGGACCCAAAGGGATGTCTAACCTTACTAAGGACTTGCCGATGACGTACTGTCCCCATGAGTGACGGAACACTGAGCCAATCACGGCGCAATGCTCCTATTTTCTGTTGTCTCCCCCACCATCACAGTAGGCACTGAGCTAGGCTAAAACGCCTGTATTTTTGAACTGCCTTACTCAAGAAAACAACAAAGAGACCATGTGTATGCAGCTTTATTAACCGAATGATGTATATATTGTTACATTGTTTGCAAACTGATATGACACATATTAATGCCCCCCCCCCCAAGAAATGTTTTATTTATTATTATTATTAGTAGTAGTAGTAGTATTTATATATTTTTTGCTAAAAATGTGTGGGTCAAAACAGTTGGGGCTCTGACCCACCTGCCTTGAATGACAGGTCACCACTGGCCAGGAGAGTTCATATATGCCTATCAATTCTACAGTATTTTGCTGATATGTGAAGTACAGTATGTCCTTCCAAATGGATTCAAATGATTGTACAATACCCCCCACCTCCCCGCAGCACGAAAGATGAGTTCCTGGAAAACATTCCAGACCTAGGACCAAGTTATTGTCTCTGCTCTACCAGATACACTTAAATGGTTGATTTGAGCACTAAACTGTTTGTATCCCTTGACTATTTTTGAAGGAGGAATTTGTCCTCCGTCTGTCAAAAACTTAAAACATAAATTTTTAAATATTGGTGCAATTACTTTGTAGCCTTCAGTTTTAAGTGTCAGTCTAGTCTCTTGTTGTTTACAGACATCAACAATATCCCCCCCTAGGAATTGCAAGTCAATACCTTCAGTATTTCAGTTTGAGGAGTTGACCTACACTACCTGCACACTGAAGAAGATCAGGTCGCTGAAACAGTTTTGCATAACTTCACTGCCCTGTGCATTTTCAAATTGGGCCTAATTTATAATGAAATGGAAAAAAATCGAACAACGTGAACAGGACACGTTGTCTACTAGTCCAGCAACCCAAACTGCCAGTCAACGTTGGTGTTGAGTGTTACTAATCAAAATCTGCCACAATAGCAGCTCGCCCTCCACACAGTGACGCCATTGTTCTAAATTCTATCCCCCCCAGATTGTATTATTTGTCTGTGGTTTTGGAGAATGTACCACACTTCAGAAAATATATGTTAGTTGGGGATCTAGAATAGACTGTGATTGCTAGTGAGAATTTGGGTCCCGTTCTCACAAGGAAATCTAATTGACTAATCATCTTATATTCATTATCATTAGGTGACCGATGTTTTAATTGATGCAAATATAAAGAGACCCTAAACATTCTTATTTGAATATAAATATTCTACCGTTCTCTTAATAGAACAGGAATTCAATAGTCTTTTATTCAAGATGGAGGACAGTGTGGTGAACTACTAACTGGTCAATATCACGCTTGGTGTATTCAAATATAGGCTAGGTTCAGCAATGGGCTTGAGCTGTTTTTTTTTTCTTCAAAAAGGGGTCAGGAGAGCACGGGGCTGAGCAGATATAAACTCTGCAAAAAAAGAAACGTCCTCTCACTGTCAACTGCATTTATTTTTAGTGAACTTAACATGTGTAAATATTTGTATGACCATAAGATTCAACAACTGAGACATAAACTGATCAAGTTCTACAGACGTGACAGAAATGGAATAATGTGTCCCTGAACAAAGGGGGGGAGGGGGGGGTCAAAATCAAAAGTAAGTCAGTATCTGGTGTGGCCACCAGCTGCATTAAGAATTGCAGTGTAGCTCCTCATCATGGACTGCGCCAGATTTTCCAGTTCTTGCTGTGAGATGTTACCCCACTCTTCCACCAAGGCACCTGCAAGTTCCCGGACATTCCTGAGGGGAATGGCCCTAGCCCTCACCCTCTGATCCAACAGGTCCCAGACATGCTCAATGGGATTGAGATCTGGGCTCTTCGCTGGCCTTGGCAGAACACTGGCATTCCTGTCTTGCAGGAAATCATGCACAGAATGAGCAGTATGGGTGGTGGCATTGTCATGCTGGAGGGTCGTGTCAGGATGAGCCTGCAGGAAGGGTACCACATGAGAGAGGAGGATGTTTTCCCTGTAACGCACAGCGTTGAGATTGCCTGCAATAACAACAAGCTCAGACCGATGATGCTGTGACACACCGCCCCAGACCATGATTGACCCTCCACCTCCAAATTTATCCCGCTCCAGTGTACAGGCCTCGGTGTAACGCTCATTCCTTCAACGATAAACGTGAATCCGACCATCACCCCTGGTGAGACACAACCGCGACTCGACAGTGAAGAGCACTTTTTGCCAGTCCTGTCTGGTCCAGCAACGGTGGGTTGTTGCCCATAGGCGACGTTGTTGCCAGTGATGTCTGTTGAGGACCTGCCTTACAACAGGCCTACAAGCCCTCAGTCCAGCCTATTGCGGACAACGATGGAGGGATTGTGCGTTCCTGGTGTAACTCGGGCAGTTGTTGCCATCCTGTACCTGTCCCACAGGTGTGATGTTCGGATGTACCGATCCTGTGCAGGTGTTGTTACACGTGGTCTGCCACTGTGAGGACGATCAGCTGTCCACCCTGTCTCCCTGTAGCGCTGTCTTAGGCGTCTCACAGTACGGACATTGCAATTTATTGCCCAGGCCACATCTACAGTCCTCATACCTCCTTGCAGCGTGCCTAAGGCACGTTCACGCAGATGAGCAGGGACCCTGGGCATCTTTCTTTTGGTGTTTTTCAGAGTCAGTAGAAAGGCCTCTTTAGTGTCCTAAGTTTTCATAACTGTGACCTTAATTGCCTACCGTCTGTAAGCTGTTAGTGTCTTAACGACCGTTCCACAGGTGCGTGTTCATTAATTGTTTATGGTTCATTGAACAAGCATGGGAAACAGTGTTTATACCCTTTACAATGAAGATCTGTGAAGTTATTTGGATTTTTACAAATGATCTTTGAAAGACACGGTCCTGAAAAAGGGACGTTTTATTTTTTTGCTGAGTTTCTAACCTGTCAATGGGTAGTCCTCCTAGCCACACTACCCCTGTAATCCTGTTGAAAGTTGTTCCTTAGCGGTAATAATAGCACCAGGGATTTAGTGCATGGCTGTGGGACAGGGCTTGGCCGACGTGTGGCGGGGTATGGGGGCCACAGCTAAGCTGCTAACTATCTGTGGAGACTAATGAAAAGCCAAACCCTCTCTGGCTGGCTTTCGTGTGTGTGTGCGTGCGTGCGCGCGCAAGAGGCTGGTGTAGCCTCACCATTTAAGATATTTTATGAGTCATTTGTTTACCCTGGGAACCTGACCCCGAGTGTTGTAGTTCATGTAGACAACCGTTTCCCCTCTCTGGCTTTTTTCTTTGCCCACACTGTTCTGCTAACCAGAAAGTGAAGTGCTTTTCTAGATGATGGGTACAATAGCTGCTTTTTATTCAGAAGATGGATGCTGTGGTGGTCCGTCTATGGGCTTCTGACTCAGAATATATACTGTAGGATAGATGGGGCATTTAGCTGACTTGAATCCAATTCCCCAGGCCATTTGTCAGGCTATCTGCATTAGCCTCCATCCTCAAGGGTGGCTACTCCAGCCACTCATTCCAACTAATTGGGAGTCTTATTCCATTTCACTCCCATCCTATCCCTTTTGGCAACAGTGTGTGAACTGTTCAGTCAAGTACTGCCTGTCCACTATAACACCATTTAGCTTTGAGAAGAAACTGCTTAAAGTTGCTAAAAAGGGGAGAAGTGAGGAGAGGGAGGTTGGCTTAATTGAAGTAAATTATTGAAGAGGCCCATTTCACCACTGTCAGCTAGCAGGAGGTCAGGCTCACGCTATTTGAGGTCTGACTCCTCTGGATTGAATGTAGCTGTTCCTTGTTCTGCTCTGTCTCTGAGCAGAGTGGAGAGAGGGGTCCATGCCATGGCATCATGACGATCTATTTCAAGCCTTTATTTGATTTGTGTCATCATGTATTGGAGAGTGCAGGCCTCCTTGCCGAGCATCTGCCAAGTCTTATTTTTAGTGAGTTAGTCGGGCAGCAGGTAGCCTGGAAGTTAGAGCGTTGGGCCATTTTACCGAAAGGTTGTTAGTTCAAATATCTGAACCGACAAGGTGAAAAATATGTTGATATGCCCTAGAGCACGGCACTGAACTCTAATTGCTCCAGGATCGCCGTTGATGATGGCAAACCCTGGCTGTGACCTCACTCTCCTAGCTTGTCTCGGGGAGTTGGAATATGCTAAAAACGCATTTCCTATTCACGCATGTGTATTAATTCATACTTGTACATGTGTGAAATAGGACAAATATTAAGCACCCACCAAATAATAATAATAATAATAATTATTATTATTATTATATAGGGGCGAGCTAATACGGTCATTGGTGCAGCTGAAGGTTTGGCTTCAGAATGGAAGTGCAGATGGAAATGGAATTTATAATGGGGTTTCATATCTGATAGGGCAATTTGTGCCCCATCTTTGTGCAGTCAATATGTCTGCAATACTTTTTCGCATTACATCTCGTTTCACGATAACCTGCTAGCCATTTGACAGGCTCTTGTCTTGAGAAGATCACCTGGTCACCTGAGATGGGCTGCTTCCCTCGTCGAGTCACTGACCTGACTTTTAGGCAAGCCCAAGGCACCAAGGCAAAGCCAAGACTTTCCTATCAGATCAGTGGGATTAAAGGCCGTCGGCACCAAACAAGGCTCTATGCAAATCCTTCAACTGTGTTTGCCTGGGCAAGGATTATACAGTGTACATCGTTATGATACATGTAGGCCTATACTATATACAAGACAAGGTAGTATTTTTGTCAGTAGATACAGTACATGCCTAAGGAGGATTTATTTAGATTATATAGTGTGGGAATATTGCAGCATAAACCCTGCACTAATACTATCTTCGTTGCACGAGAAGACACTGGGCTTAGATACACCTGTTTGACTGTATCCTTTAAACAAATCTTTTGATACTTGTGGTGATCTGATTTAGAAATGTTTGACTTTTTAGCTTAGGTAGGGCTGGCACAATCAATTACTGTGTAACCAACAGTTATGGTCATAAAAATCCTTTATTTTTTTAATTGGGGGGCGGGCGAACAGCTGACTGAAAACAGGACGGACGGGCATTTCACAGCCTAAAGTGTAGGCTAGCTCAAATCAGGCTATAATGCCTTACGTCGCTTTGCTCACATACGCTGTCACTAGGAGGTCAAGGGCAATACATGTGCCATACACTAGAGTAATTACACTTAACCCACATAAGAATGTAACCATCTATATAGAAAGAGCATGCCGTTGCGTGAATGACCCAGCCATAGAAATTGATAATTTTTTCTGTGCACTCAGTTGTCATTCTTCAGCCTACTTGTTAGAATTTTTTTGCAAGAGTAAGGTGTTAAGTAACTGCACTTTACGATGACACTGTAACTACAATGTTGTTACCCTGTAAAAACGCTACTGTAATGTACCGTTACCAGAAAATGCAGGTAGATATTTACCTCGGCGGCTAAACCCTGTGAAAACACCAGGGAGAAACCACTGCACGACGACACGTCGCTAAATGGAAACATTTTGATTAATCCCCACCTTATCTGTTCGCTGACTAGACCGAAGAAAAGCAAGCAGCATCGACTTTCCCCAGGCCATTGCACAAGCAGCTTTCCCCTTGTATTTAGATGTATCAATTGCAAATATACCAGATTCAAGTGGAGCAATTTGACGAACACAAGGCTTAAGAGTTCTTTGATGGCCAAGGTTATCATTTTCTGTCGGCCATTGACTGATTCAACACAATTGAATCTCCTTGATGTTAAGGGGAAAATGGCATCCAAAAAACAAGGTATTTTTTGCCTCCTGATAGGCTCAACTCGTCTATGATTGACTGCTCATGGAAAATGTTGCCTCAGCATGACATCACCACTTTCAACACTACCATTTGTCACATGCCTCGTAAACAACTGGTGTAGACTAACAGTGAAATGCTTACGGGCCCTTCCCAACAATGCAGAGACAAAAGAGAAATTAATAGAAAAAGGATAACACAAGGAATAAATACACAATGATTAACGATAACTTGGCTATATACACAGGGAACCAGTACGGAGTCGATGTGCAGGGGAATTAGGTAATTGAGATAGATATGTACATATAGGTAGGGATAAAGTCACTAGGCAACAGGAAAGATAATAAACAGTAGCAGCAGCAGCTGATGTGATCTAAGTCTCTAAAGAGTTGGTAGAAAAAGGGTCAATGTAGAGTCTGGGTAGCTATTGGTTAACTGTTAAGCAGTATTATGGCTTGGGGGTACAAGCTGGAGCTGTACAGTAGATATCATCCAGGATTGGCCATATTATCACAGCAACATGTCAGCTAGTCTGTGGAAAATGTAATTTTCAATGGCTTTTTTGCTTAATGAACTTGACCTTGGTGGGGTTTCTTCTTCAAAATAAAGATTTGAACCAGGCCTTGATAGTGGCTTTCTATCACACGCCGGCAAACTTGTGTGTTGAAAATGGCACCCGGTAGTCATTTATAGCACAAAGATATGATAAATGGGACATCTGTGTTCACCAAATTGATTCTCCCGACAAGGGACAAATTACAATGAGATGACTGATTAGCCTTAAAAGGTTCTTTATTTAGGAATCGGTGACCTTAATGTATGACTATGAAGAACAGCGTCGGGGCGATCATCGCATGGTTTTGTGGTGTGTGTGTGTGTGTGTGTGTGTGTGTTCATGAGGTAATGGAAGTGAAAGAAAGAAAGGTTCTGAAGTTTACTCTCTTCCCCATCTTTTCTGTCACCTAAACTGGAATGAAAAGGCCTCCGCCAGTTCAGTCTAATAATAGATAAGAGGCCTATCACATCAATCTGAGGTAATCTGTCTCTTCCAACTCCTCTGGAAGGGTAAAGTCCTCAGAGGCCACCTCTGAATCACATAAACACTCTCTCTCAGTGAGGAATTGAGCAAATCCTAGCAGGATGTGAAGGGAACTGGGGGTGTTTCTAAAGAACCACAACCCAAAACTGGAAGAGGAACCATTTATGAGCAACAACACATGAATAGATGCTAGTATGCAGGCTAAATCCAAAATGTTTGAACTCTCTGTACTTTTTCTTAGCATTTACTTCTTCCATTTTAGAGAAACTGAGGGAAGTGAGTAAGCCAACTGTGAGAGGGAAACCACTATTTAATGAATCCCCATATTTTGATCCATCTCACTGATATGATGGCCTTCTCATAATTTCCAAGTCGTAGTTCTAGTAATGTGATGGTCGTACCAAAAGACTCAATGTGAGTGAGAAGTGTTCAGGGAGAGGCAAGGAGAAAATGCCTGTGGTGGTGACGTATTGCCCCTGCAGTGTTCGAGAACTCAAGATGATATGCTGCGGAGAGGGAGAGGGGAGCCAGGGACAGTTGCTGCAGTGTTATGGCAGGTTGTGAGAAGGTTGCACATTTTGGTTTGTAATGGTTCTATATTCTCCATTTTGTGTGTGTCCTCTACGACCTCGGTCCCCCCCCCCCCCCCNGGTAACTATTACAGTGAAATAATACCATGCTATTGTTTGAGGAGAGTGCACAATTATTAACGTCAAAACTTATTAATAAACCAATTAGGCACATTTTAGGCAGTCTTGATGCAACATTTTGAACAGATATGCAATGGTTCATTGGATCAGTGTCAAACTTTGCGCGTACACTGCTGCCATCTAGTGGCCAAAATCTAAATTGCACCTGGGCTGGAATAATACATTATGGCCTTTCTCTTGCATTTCAAAAACGCATGCTTTTTTTCTTTGTATTATCTTTTACCAGATCTGTGTTATATTCTGCTACATTCATTTCAAATGGTATCAAGAATATTAATATCCTTGGTTCAGGTTAGATTTGGCTGTGTCATTTTAGGTGAAAATTTGGAAAAAAAGGGTCAGATCCTTATTCAACTAGGCAAGTCAGTTAAGAACAAACCCGGACGACACTGGGCCAATTGTGCGCTGGCCAATGGGACTCCCGATCACAGCTGGATGTGACACAGCTTGGATTTGAACTAGAGACTGCAGTGACACCTCTTGCACCTGAGATGCAGTGCCTTAACTACTTACGGAGTGGTGGGGCGCCACTCCCGACACTACCCGGTGAAGTGTTGCATAGTCATCAAAAGCTCTGCTTCTTGGCAATATCACAGCGTTGTCAGATTTCAAAAAGGCTTTACAAGGAGAAAGCACAACATTTGATTGTTTGAGGGTAGCACCTCCAATATTTCTGCATTAGCATAAATTCATAAACCATCGCGGTTCACACAAAACACATTTCACAGCGAAAACAAATCCCTTACCTTTTGAAGAACTTCTGCTGAGGGCTTCCCAAGTGTCTAACGAAGACATCCAATGGTTCTTTTGTTAGAAAAAGTAATTTATTATATCCATAAATCTCCGTTTGGTTGGCGCGTTATGTTCAGAAAATCCAACGTCGAATCGCCCATTGAAACGTGAAGAGAACGTGTTCAAATATACCTATAAACTTTTCCTAAACAAATCAATACCAGTTAAAATGCATCCTTAGCTATCCTTTTATGAATATTAGCGATAATATTTCACTCGGGTGGTCACCTATACCTTATATAAGTAAAATAAAGTGGGGAGCGCAGCCAGACTCGTGCCAGAGAACTTGACATCTGAGCTACCTTGGCCATTTCCTGTACCTATTCGTTCTGTTTACTCCAATCTCTCTGAGTCTTTGTATATAGACTGTTGACATCTAGTGGAAGCCATAGGTACTGCAGTCTCAGTCCTGGTTACAAATGGATTCAATAGGGAGTGTGTCAAACAGAGCAATAGGTCACCAGAAACTGATTTCCGGATAGATTTTTCTAGGGTTTTCGCCTGCTAAATGAGTTTTGTTATACTCAAAGACATTATGTTAACACTTTTAGAAACCTCAGAGTGTTTCCTATCCAATAGTACTAATTATGTGCATATCCTATTTTCTGAGCCTGAGTGGCAGGCATTTTGCTTTGGGCACGCCAGACTCTCCAAAACCGTCACCTCACCTGCCGCTCCCTAAGAAGTTAAACCGCTGCGCCACTCGGGAGCCCATATTATCTGGTTTGTAATGGTTCTGTATTCGCACATTTGTTTCAAAGTGTGCCCATTGGCCGTATTCACCCATTTGCATGTGGCCCTTCCCCCAACTTCACAAACTGTGTGAATGAGTCAGTGCAGTGGATTCTACTTCACCAGGGTCTAAAACTACAGGAGAGGGCTGGTTGCCTGTTCCCTTGTCTCATCCTTTTCTGACACGTCTCCTAATGCGTCACATTTAGAGCTGAGCGAGATGACCTTTTAGCTCAGCGTGCTGCTGCTACCGCTGCTTATGCCGCCCACGACTTAGCCTACCACTCCTCACAGAGCACAGCGATCAACAAAACCCCTGTGTTGGAGACCTATGGGGAGTTCTGTCAGAAGGTGATCCCATTTAAATCAGGTGGCACACAAATTGGTGTCATTTTGCATATTGAGAACCACTTCTGAGTGTGCATCATTCATTGGGACCCCCTGGGCTAGTAAAACAAATGTGGGTTCTGACTGCATGTAAATCATACATATGGGGAAGTGCAAGCCATCCATGTAACTCCTACAGAAAGTCAGATATTTTGATTTGGCCAATTTGCATGAGTTTAACCAATCTGCCCTTGGATGCATTGGTCATACTGTGCATAGCACTGGGGTTATAGCATTTGACAAATGACCTTGACTCTGAAGCAATTTTGGATCTGTTCTATGCCTCACTCATGCCTTGTGCAATGGCTGACTTGAGATTTAAGTCTGTCTCACCACGCTACATATTAAATTCCAGCTTACTGTCAAGACCGTTGATAGACGAGGCGATGGTGAAGGAAAAATCCAATGCCAGGAGAGAAATCTGAGGAAGCGAACGTCTGACAAGTAGGCGAGAGATCCCTACTCCGGTACGCATAGAAATGTGACACGAGTGGGAGATGAGTCTAGAGAGAAAAGATTGATGCGAATTCCTCACCAAAGATATTCATCTCCATGTGGGACACTATTTATACCACTGTTATTGTGCTTTACAAGGGGGATCTGAGGGCACGTGGGGATTGCTAGAGGGCGATTTATACACTACCAAGCATGATATATTTACTGGTGCACCAAGAGTCAGAACCTCATGGCAGATAAGTACGTGGGAGGTTCCTAAATGTTGCCCACTGCTATGTTATCTGATATTGGAGTGTTTTGGAAATGCATACACCTGGGTCAGGGTGGAAACTTGGCTTGACACCCATCGCGATTTACCCCCAATGCAGTGCTCTGGATAGTAGCATTTCTTGTGTATGCCCTGGAACGGAGAATGCATTCGCTCCTCTGCAGACCCCATTTGTGACTCAGTCGGCATGAAGCCAGAAATCGTGCAGCATTTATCCTATTTTCCTCCCTCTCTCCCTGGGATATTTGCAGTCATTCTTGGACCCAGCCTAGTCTCCTGACAGCTGTTCTATTGTACCACTTGCAAATGTGCCCATCGGAGCAGGAAAAAAAGTATAAACATTAAGCTAGGAGAAATCAAGGAAAGGAAATTAGGAAGATGTGGAGGTGAAATAAGAGGAAGT